>WJFB01000616.1:0-53690 GCA_009870185.1 Pygmarrhopalites habei | reverse complement strand
TTTTTTAAAATAATAAGTTGGAATTAAATTAGTTAAATAATAAGTCCACTTTTTTCGAAAAAAAGAGAAAAGTATCGTATACTTAGAGACTAAAATATCAACTTTTGAATGTTGTACAGTATACTGAGTTGTGTGGAGCAGAGATGCTCTTGCATTAATTATTAATAATGAAATACAGTGTGAATTAAATTGCCCCTTCTCCGTGGACTAGTTTAAGTGACAGTCAAAGCATTGTTAGTGCGTATACTTGTATATATGATATATAATACTTAACTCTCGTGCATTTGATTATTATAGTTTGAGTACAACAATTACAGTCTTTTACAGTGGAATCGTAACAATAACAATAATAATGTATGTACAAGGTTAAAGAACAACAATACGAGTTAAAATGACTAAAAGGGAAATAACTAACTAAATTTTTTATCAAATGCGAGCGTAACTTTAGATATTTAATTAACAAGGCAAAAATATACTGCGACAACTATATCCGGATACACAAGTTTCCAGCACGAAGCAAAAATAACTATTTTTACAATTTTGATATTTGACTTTCATTGTTGCTGCGTAAATTATTGTAAATTAGAAATGGACAATTTTAATTAAAGATTGCCTTTGACGTGATTGTAATTTAAACCAACTATGATTCCCCAGTAAACTTGATTATTTGCTCTGAACCCATTTCCAAGGTCCAGTAAAATCCTATTTTACTTAATTTACATGTCTTTTAAAAACTTGCAACAGCAACGAGTGCAAAATCCTTAAATAGAATCTTGTAATTAGACATAGTAAAGATTCATACGTTTCAATGATTAAGATCAAAACAAGCCAATTGATTATATAATTAAACATCTAATTGTAATATAAAAATGTTGAGGAGAATTAATTAAAATAAAATATACTGTGCAAAAAATATTTAATTAAAATACTGTGAAACAATACTAGATTACAAAAAGATGATGATACTGTACTATGGATGGATTTCACACTTGTTATCCTGTTGCCCCTTCCATCCGTAGTTGAGTGAGATCAATTTAACACCGAGTTATAACTGAGATTAACTTTTTACACAGTTCGAACTGTCACTTCCCCGCCCTTTTCATTCGCGAAAAAAAATATGTGAACCTTAGCATTTTAGCAAAGAGTCTTTGTTGCTAAAATGTTTATAGGAATTTTGAAGAAAGTGATGGTCTAATTTTAACTTAAAATTATTTTAATTGATGCTGATTTTATGAATCGATGTTGGTGTAATATGAGAATTAAATAATTTTGAATGCATTTCATCAATCCTAATGACTTTCGTGGAGAAAGTCTCACTGCTTTCACCTTTATATGTCAAAGGTTTTGCAGGGCTCTTTGACACAAAAGAAGAAACGGAGTACTCGTTATTAGTACATTATATCCCTATGAGGTTTTCCCCGTTAACAAGTTAATAAAGATGAAAACTGAAAAAAATACATTGCATGTCATGATTAGCCACAGAAATGTTTATTCTTTTGTCCTGGTCAACAACTTTAATTAACTTTGGAAAAGTTTCTTTTGTTGCTACTGAGTATTGTGTATTTAGAACCGAAGCTGGACTGACTGGGGGAGCCTTCATTTTCTTGAGATTTCATCTATAGGCTGATGTGCACAAGGTTTTTCACTCCAGTTTATCCATCATGTGAAACTATACTGACAAAGAATAATAAATTTAATACAGGGATTACTGAAATGTTATTTTGGTTTCGACAGTAAATATTGTTCTTACCCATAACCGAGTAAAATGGTCTCTTCATGTTCCACGTCTGGTGAAAGGAAGAAACAGGATGGACATTTAAATTCCACTCCCCGCAAGCTACTTATCTAGCGAGAACAAAAGAGAGATAAGTTGGTAATTAGCAATTTGTCAACTCAGAAGACACAATTAACTTTCCATTTAGTTAATTACCTGTCATTGTTTGGTCTTTGAAATAATTAGTTTAATCTATTGTAGCCTACAATTTGTAGCCTTCCACTTCTTTTCTTGAAGAAATCATTCTGTCAACTTGACATAGTGTTATTTGGACAACTCATAGTCCAACCAAATTTTATTCTCTGTTAGACACTGTTAACAAAGATTTAGTAGTCGAATGTCGACTCGACATTGTCGAAAATGTCGAAGAATCGAAAAAAAAATCGCAACCAAATTCAAATTCATGTTTATCCTCCATAGATCAGCTGTCCTTTGATATTTTATTCGAATTTTATTCACAAAGTGCATCAAACAATAAAATGTCATTTTGGAAGAAGGACAGCAAAACTGTGCCAGGAAAGCCAAAAGGTAACAAATGTTTTTTACAAACATAAATATTAATAAAAGAATTTCCTTCAAATTTTGGAAATATACTTGTATTTAATACCAAAGTGCTAAATATAAAATACATTTATGAAAATCCATTTTAGTATTTTGCCTATAGGAAAATAATAATAATTTGGTGTATATTAGGTTACTCCACTGGGACATCGTCATCTTTTCAGCAATTTTCTGACTTTCAAGATAGTGTCCGAGATGCATGGGATATGGAAGACGATACATTTGCTGTGATGTCAGGTAGTGTTTTGCCACACATTTGTGTTAATTTAATTCAGCAAGGAATTGTAATTTTTTTTGCAAGTTGATACTCAACATATTTTTAATCTTTTTTTAAATTTTCAGATGTTAAAATTAGTAAAATGGTGTCCCAGTCAGCAGCAACGAATGTTATAAATTGTCATCGGAGTGGTGGTGGGTTGTCCACTTCACATCCCGAAACTTTTGTTGGTACTAACACAAATATATCTGGTCCAAATCATCGATTAAGATACTCTTCGCCTCCAACAAGTCGGCTAGACGTTTATGGCAAGGGCAAGTCTGACAAAGTTAGAGCTCTACTTGAAGGTCCAACTAGTACTGATCTGAAAGAATTACAGTCCCTTAGTTATTCTGGATTACCCGTTTCAGTTCGTGGAACCGCTTGGAAATTATTAGCTGTAAGTATTTTTATTTTATTTTGATCGTCATCAATTGTTTTAAAATCTGTTTTTGTTTGATTTATTTATTTATTCAAAATATTTCTTCATAGGGTTATCTACCAACCAATGTTGATAGAAGGAAAGAAGTATTAGAACGTAAAAGAGAAGAATATTGGAAATGCGTTCAACAGGTTAATACAATTAAAATCATTTTTATCAAAAATGCAGTAGCTTGAAGTTTTGTCATTTAATTCATAATCTGTTCTTATGCAATAGTATTATGATTCCCGACTCGACGAGTCCCATCAAGACACATTTCGACAGGTATTTACTTTTTGATTTGTAGTATTTTTGAATATACACTTTGTTTTTTATTTCAAATTTTACTATACATTGTTTTTATAAAATATTTTTTACAGATCCATATAGATATCCCTCGAATGTGTCCCCTAATAGCATTATTTCAACAAACGGTTGTGCAAGAATTATTTGAGAGAATTCTTTTCATGTGGGCCATTCGTCATCCTGCGTCAGGATATGTACAAGGTGAGTGGAAAAATTAAGGAAGCGATTCCTTGTTAATGACAACTCATCATAGATCATACTCCATAACACAGCTGTAATACTCTGATTTCGTTTTCTCATGAAGGGATGAATGATCTTGTCACTCCTTTTTTCGTCGTCTTCCTCGAAGAGCTTCTCCCACCAGGCAATTGCAATTACTAAGAAATAAATGTCAACTATTGAATTGTCTATTTAAACTTTTGCATATTTAAACTTTTTCGTTTAAATATTTTTCAGATGTGGAAGTGGAAAACTTTGATGTCAGTAAACTGCCAGTAAGTAATATTATTCGTCTTCTAACTTTTCTCTAACTTATAACACGTTTTCTAAAAGCACCTTGTTGTTATATTTTATTACAGGAAGAGCAGAGAAATAACATTGAGGCTGATTCGTATTGGTGTATGTCAAAATTTTTAGACAGTATTCAAGTTAACTACATATTTGCTCAAACTGGGATTCAAGAAAAAGTCAAAAAACTAAAAGAACTTATTGAAAGAATAGACGGTAAAATTAAAAGATTTTAAAAAATATATTTTAGACCGTTATGCAAAATTATGTTTTTATTACTCGTCTTTATTATGAAGGATGTTTAAATATTTTTTTAATGCATTTGGTGTGTTAATTTCATTGTCCTTATTGTAGCTACCTTGCACAATCATCTTCAAAAGCACGAGATTGATTATCTTCAATTCTCATTCCGTTGGATGAACAATTTGTTAATGAGAGAATTACCCCTTCGTTGTACTATTCGCCTTTGGGACACATACCTAGCTGAGCCAGACGGTTGTGGTTCCGTCCTTCTGTATATATGTGCTGCTTTTCTACTTCACTGGCGTGATGAACTAATCAAGCAGAGGGATTTTCAGGTACACGTACATGCAACACTAGTTTTTGACATGTTGATTTTTGAATATTTTTTTTCTATTGGAATATTGACAAAATGTTTCATTCAATCATGTACAGGGATTAATGCTATTACTTCAAAATCTTCCTACACAAAACTGGGATGCCCCGGATATAAGTTTAATTGTAGCTGAATCGTACAGACTAAAGGTACTTTTTGATAGCGCCCCAAAACATTTTACAAGCAACAGCAGTTCATCATCGAAGATACAGCCTTCGTAAATAGTATAGAATTTTGAGAATAATCACAATATTGACAAATCAGACATTTGACGGTGATGTGTTTATTTAATAATATCCACATTGTCAAAAAACAGATAAATGTGGTGGTGATCGAATGTGTGCAGAAGTTTTAAACCTTTTACAAAAAAAATGGAATTCTATATTATCATATTAATATAATTTTACGTAAAATACATTTACTACTACATGGATCATGCTATTCATATAAAATATATATCTTCTATATATATAAGATGTCTTATATTCGTATTATATATAAATGGAACGAATTATTGTCTTTGAATATGAATAAATTTAAATTTTCATACACATGTTGAAATCCAAAGTTTTGTGCAAGAGTTACCTTTTGAGAATTTGTCTCTCTTTTCCTTTGGCGAATCATCAATGTAGGTATGCAGGTTTTTTGGGACAAGTATGCTCAAGTTGTTATGGACAAATAATTTTTATGATTTATGACTCAGGCAAATGAAGTTATATGGACGAAATAAGACAGAAACTCAATTAAATTTTTGGTGGTCTTGCCATATTTTTTTTTGTATTGACAACATGTACATTTTGTGACAACATTGTGTAGACATAAATTTCAAGGAGATTTTTCAAGGAAGCGCGTATGGACATCGAACTTGACACACGCAAGACACAGTTAAGTATTATGTGCAATGATGCCTGCAATGATACATACATACATATAATATATAGTTATCATATTTAATATTATTATTAATTTAATAACATATTCATGTTAGTATGCAACATTTAAGTACTTACATATAATTTTCATTTTTTCCTGTTTTATTTAGGTATAATATAGTATTTTTTCTTGTCATATCATCTGTAAATGACTATTATAATTCCACAGTCAATTTCTTTTTAAAACTGTGAAAGTTTTCATCTAAAGTCAGTGAATTGAGAGTTTTACATTATCTGTGTTTCATTGCACCTTTTTTCTCAAGGTACAAATTTGACATTCAGGATTTTCAGTGATTTATTATCAAGACCAACGAGAACATGGGAACATGAGATTTTCTCTTTTTTTTGTTTTTCCTAAATCACGGAAAGAAGAATTTCATTTATGCGTGCGAATACATATTATTCTTTCCTACTTGAATGGTAGATTTTCTGTCGAAAATATTTAGAAAGGATTAAACTCATTGAACCAACAAAGGAGAAACAAAGGCTTATTTTGCTACATATGTATTTTATGTGTGTGTTTTGTTCAATGTTACTCTTTACTTAACATTTCCCCTCGTAGTATTGATAATGTTTCACAAAAAGATTAAATTGTATTTTGTCTCGCAGGAAGATAAAGAATTCCATTGCAAACACAAATTTTTGTCACCTTTGAGTGAGTGAGTGAATGAATATGTGTGTGTGTGTGTGTCTGTAGTGTCAACAAAGAGAGGTGTGACGTGTAAAAAGATGACATGGAAATGATAAATTTATGGAGTTGAGATGAAAGGAGCCGTGCAGCCATTTCCAGCTCATTCAACTCTACTCGTATTTTTTTGAAAAAAATTATGAGAGAAAGTCTACCATTCTATATTCTCTGTCCTCCCACATTCCATTTATTTGAGAGAGACTGTACGATAAATATTTTATACCATAATTTTCCTTATAGAAAGAAACTCTATCTACACTTGGATTTTTTGGTCGACCTGTTCCTCTGTTCTATGTAACGTATTTGTCCTTGTTGCACTTTACGCTTGGTCCCCCGTCAATTTATTGTTCAGCATTTTGTGTGTGTATAGGAATTTATCTGTGACCAAAATGTCACCTCTCTTTCTCTTTCTCTAGATATTCTTTTTGTACAAACTCTTTCCTGGAGTTGTCCATATTGTTCTTGTCAACTTTTGAGACAATGAGTCACTGATTATTGTATAATACAGCAAGAGGGACACATATAATATGTAATTGTTTACTTACACGGCGCCTCCAAAAGAGATTCAATAATTTTAAAACGACCCAAAAAAAACTTTCTCCACTTTCTCCAATCTCATTCCCATTGATTCCAACGACCTGTCTCTCCTCCTCATTCCCTCTTCTCTGCCATAATTAGTTTTTCTTGAGGTCGGAGGAAGCAACTTATATTCACATTAAGGATTTTCTTATTACATAGATATCTAATATTTCCTACAGACTTAGATATTCTTAGAAAATTAATTTCTCTATTGTTGTTACCAATTGTATCTAACTAGTTCTACATTTTATTATTGTAATCAGAGTTCAAGATACTATGTGACCCCTGAAACCAGTTTTTTAGAGAGAGACAAAATTCACTATGTACCAATAAAATATATTGTATTATATATTGTGTATGTATCTCTCTCTCATCTCTTGAAATGGGGAGTTGACAGTGTGTAATTTTAAAACCCTCATCTTTCTTCCATGATTTTAGAGAAAGTCATCGTCCATGTTCCCTTCACAATTCTTTTAAAATGTATTCTATCCTTCATGTGTTAATGAGTAAGGGAGGTCAGGAAAGTATTGTAACTGAGCTTCTTCACTTACGCGAAAACTAATCTTGTGTATGTATTTCGAGTCTCCTATCGTAGTTCTTTAATTTTTTGGTCAGCTTTTATTACACATACATTGATTGTCTTGGAAAAATTTTTGTTCACCATAAAAGTGTTTAAAATTTGTCATTCTACAGTTATACAGTATATCATCATACCCAGTGCATTTCATGTAAGATGATCCCTTCGTGTTGGCATTATACAAATAATAATTTTAGAAACTAAATGTTCGGTCACAAGTATTATTGTAACTATTGTCAGACATAGCGACCTTAAAAGCTCAAGACTATTTCTTAAAACTGTTGAATACTCACATCAGATTTTCACAATAATCATTTCTTGATATCAGCAATTATTGATCATTTTCAACTTAATTGATGAAGGGTTATTTTTGAAAAAAATATTCTCTGAAACAAGGCTAGGGTCAAGTGATTCAATTGTTCAGGGGTCACTCTGTGGTGAGCAAACTATATAGTTGTTGTATAATATTATCACAATGGCTTTTGGCTTATATAATTGATTTGATACACGATTTCGATAAACTTGCTGATACACAAATAATTATTTTAAATATACTAGTATCTTTGTTCTAAACGGGAAAGAGAACTGTTTCTAGAGAGCTAAAGCATTTTTTGTCATTTTAGTACTCAAAATCTCCAAATACATGAAAGTGGAAGTACAAAAAACGAATGAATGGTCCCACAATAAATGTCAGTAGAAACAGACTCTAACCTGTATTCTTTGATTGTTTCCTTACCCAATACAATTGTAAATATTTTTACATTTAGAGCCAGTAAGCTATTATATTTTTGTGTGTGATTGTCATGATTACAATAATTCTTGTCTACAATTTTTCTTGTACATTTAGGCATGGCATACTGTTCTACATGTGTTTATATTACTCTTTCTGATGTCCTTTGCTATTACTTGAATACAATGCGCATTAGATGGTCTAATAACGGAATTATAATATTTCCCATACACAAGCAAAAGAAGAGAAAAGTTTGATCCATTTCCAACTTTCACGTTTCCTCTTTTTACATTTTTGATATGGAGACATGCAGAATGGGGAATAAAAACAAAAGATTCCATGCAGGTACTTTCATCCTATTAATCTTTTGAAATCCATAGAGGACCTCAAGAATCCTTTTTCTCTTATTATACCCTGAACACACCTATAGTATCGCCAATGCACAGTTGTGGGCTCCAAAGAACTTCTACTTGACTCTACATTACACTACAATTTACAATGTATTAAATTTTTAAACACTCTCTACTCATCTCTAGTTATATCTGATATTTATTGAATCGTTGAAAACTCTGTTAAAGTCCAATGCAGTTGTCTCATAATTGGTAACAGAAATGAACAGAACTTTCTCTTGAATGTATTTGTGAAGATAGTTTTCTAATTACGAAACGCATGGTGAATATGTACTGCTAAGGTGACAAGATGCTCCAGTGAAATGTCAATGGGTGAAAGGGGTCTCCTTAAAATTATTGCAAATTGGGAGTTTGAAAGAGGAATTGTGGAGGTGATGTATTTGAAAAATATGCGTGAAAATGCACAAACAACAAGGGAGATTTATGTGAGTTTATATGGGTGATTGCTCTGGGGTGATATTAGTTGCATACAGTTGCTGAGATACGTCCTTTCTCTCTCTCTCTCTCTCTCTTTCACAACTTGTCACACACACATATAGATGTGGTATGTATTTTGTTCACCAGTGTGTGTGTATGGGTCTTTGAGTCCACATACTTGGTTGGTGGTGGTGTGTGGGAGAGAGAAAGTGTGTGTTAGTAAAGTAGTAAGTAATGTCGTCATCATTCATCATTCTGTCCTAAGACGACTCGGTCTAAAATCCTTTTAAGTAATCATTCACTTTCCATAGGATACACAGAGTACATGTATACCTTCCTCAACATTGAATACCAGACTTTCTCCCTCTTTCTCTATTTTCCCTCCTCTGCCCTTCATCCATCCTTTATTACGATCCTACGACAGACTGTCCGGAGCCAGGGATTCTTCTTCTCTGAAAAAGTCGAGCCGATTTACACCCCGCTTTCTCTGAGGTGAATTAATTGCCTTATTAATAGTACAACATTGCATTTTCAATATCTAAATGTATTGGTCATAGAGACCTTTCTCGCCTTCTCCCACTTTCTTCCCTTCCCTCTCTCTCTCTCTCTGTAATTTCTTTCATAATTACTTTCATCATTAATAATTCATCCTGGGTGTGTATTTAATACTACCTTCTTTTCCAGACTAGCGTCATGTCATTACATCCTTAATTTTCCTTCTTGAATTAGCTAAGAAATTATTCCAAACTCGTTCGTTAATTTGATGGTGCCTCAATACTCAAGAAAGAGAGGGAGAGAGAAAGTTTGGATATTCTGGGAGTGATGATGATGGTGCTATATTAATTGCTCCCCATCATTACTGATCAAAATCTGTTTCTTCCACGCAGTTTGAGTCCAGTATAATATACTTTTATTCTGTGTGTACTTTTCGTGACAACTATTTTAAGTACAGCTCAAAATAGGTTGAATGTTAGTATCGATGGTGACCTCAAAAAAGCGTTTTTGTAGCAGTTTTCTTGGTTTCAACGATACTCATTCTACAGAGCTAACGTTAGCTAAGCATTTACTTGACATTGTCAAGTTTTTGATGTGACAATATATTTTTCTCGTGTTTGTAGTATTCCAAGAAAATTCCTTCAATCTTCCTAGGAGGATATTTTGCTTTCTGCAAAAATTTGTCTTATTTTTTTTGAAATATTCTGATCTTACAAACTAACTATTCTTTTTATGTTCTTCCTTGTTTATGTGATTTGTATTTTACTTCGATTCATACATTGTAGTCTCAAAACTAGATAGATCACAATCATTGATTGGTGTGTATGACAGACTTTGGCCATGGAACAGGGGGACACTCTGGTATAAATATAGACCATTTTGACACGTACATTGCGGTGTGCAGAGTGTACGTGTGCGTGTGTTGGGGAAGAAATGATTTAATATCATTTCATCTGATTGTATTATACGATTAACGTTCGTCCAAATTCGGGCCTGTAATACAACCAGGGAGGTTCGCAATTTATGCAAACTTAATCGGGGGAGGAGGGAAATACACACTTCTGTGTGTGTCTGTCTGTGTGTTAACGTATTGTTTTTGAGAGTGTGACACTACGTGTCCAGTAGTACGTTATGTTTTGGGGAAATTGTAAAGGGATTGTAGGGGTTTCATATATTTTTTCGAGTCTTTTCCTTTCAAAATTCGTAATTTTTTATTACATCGAGGAAAAAACTTGTTTGAAGCGTCTCCTTGATTGTAATATTTTTTGGACCATTTTTTTCCTTTCTCTTTCCTTAAATTCTCTCATTTGTCTAGTTGTGTAGGTACATTTGATTCATATTTTGGACTGGCAATGTTGCTTTGTCGTGATTTGATGGGGAGAATGGAGGATGACGATGATGGAGGATTGTCAAGTCATTCCTCCTCATCCTCATTCTTGTAGTTGACATAGCGAACAGAAGATTTTTCTCCCATGATGAGATTCTGCTGTTCATCCTTGGTGGGTGGATTCTTCAACATGAACATGAAGGGGGCGTAGATAAAATTAATTATGGCAATCCCAACCAACATCCACTCGAATCCAATGTGCCTTACTAATGTTCCACTCATGGCTGGACCTGGGTAAGAAAAATATCAAAAGAAAAAAATAGTAAAAGTTTTTTTCTGGTACAAATTCAAAGAATCCTTCCATTCTACATACATACATCAGACTACACACATCATTAAGAAGGAGAAATTCACTAAGAGTACTATAGCTATTAGTCTTGGGTCAGTCAGTTCCATCCGATTTCCGGCAGACAACTCGGAAAAGGAAATCATTGATCATGAAAAACCAAAGGGGAAGATGTACATACAGATTGTACATAGACATACGCTTGCGGATAACACAGGCTGCCTTACACAGGCACCAGAGAAGAAGAGAAAGTAATAATGGAAGATAAATTTCTCCACCCCACACCACTCAAAAAAGTATCATTCACAATGAGGTAAAAATGACTTTCTCCGCGTGGGTTTCACATTAACAAAACTCGTTGAATGATTCTCCCACCGATGAACACACAAATCTTGAAAATTAAGGAAATCGACTGCATACATGTATCAACCAAAGCGACATTCTGCGTAGGCTTTGTGGTTCAGGGCTTTAACAAAAGTGTCGATCTGTCCGTGTGACGTAGTTTCGATATAAAATATGTCTTTTCTTTCTTGCCTAATCCCACCCACGCATAACTACTCAGTATGTACATGTATAGGTTTATGAGAGTACAAAGAAAATCCTCCTTCTTACCGATAGCAAATCCAAGACAAAAGGCGACATCCCCAATCGCGTAGACGGAACCATACACAGCAGCATGTCGAATGTCAACCAGAAATCCCAACTCGGGCATCATAGAACTGTCAACCATGCCAATGGCAAATCCAAGCCCCGCATTTGGTCCAATCAGGTGATTAATGTTGGTCGCGAGTGGGATCTAAAATACATCAATGACATATTAAAAAGAAGGATATTTTGAGAATCTTCTTTGTTTATAGACACAGCTATAAATAATTTTTTTCAAAAATATCCACACTTCTGAAATGTCATTTCTGTTTACAAATTCATATTTATAGCACCATAAAGACGTAACGACGTAAGAATAGAAGGAAAATTGAGAGAAATATTTCACACTTACACAGATGAGGCAAATACCAATGACAATGAGTCCAATCATGGCAGCCAACCATCTAAGAAAATGTCAAATCCAATATAAACACTCAGAGAGAAAGACTAGAGTCATTTAATTATGAAATAGAGATTGGAAATTAATACATCCCAATACAAAAGATGTATTTTCTACGAAACAATATAATCTCAGATTATTAATCTAATCATCCGTCCGCCTCCAGAGAGACAGCGAGAGACAAGTTGGAGTGTCAGAGTCCAATACCTTCCAATTCGATGACCTAGAGGCCCAAACAGATTTGTCCCAATCAGATATGAAATGGAGGCTGGGAGAAAAGCAGCTCCCAATTGCCATTTCGGAGCGTCCATTGTGTCCATCATCTAAATAATTCAGAAACAAATCTTGTCATAATCCACCCTCACACATTCTCGAAGCTTAGAAGGGGGAAAGTGGGAGAGAAAATTTTCCTGAAGCGTAAACTTACCCAAATGGGGAGTGAGGGTTCTAGCATGGCAATGCCCATGTTGGCAAATGTGATCCCTCCTAAACAAATGAAAAAAGTGAGAAAAGAAATATGTAACTTATGTGAGAGTTTGCACTATGTACAGTCGGTCAATGGGATGATAAATAATTTTCTGGACATCAAGTCCAAGAACAAGTATCCAAGCTACAACTAATGTGTCCAGTTTTTTCCACGAGTTAATCGAGTATAAGAAATCCTTCTCATAGCAGGAAAAGAGGAGGAGGAGGGTGGACTACCTGCTGCGACAATGATGTATGGGTCCGTTAAGAGAGCCTTTAGAGATGGTGCTTCCGCCTCAGTATGTACAATCCCCGGTTGAAGGACCAGCAACTGAAGCACTGTAACCATATGATACGCTTCATCAGTATCCTCATCCCACACACATTCGTGTATACAGTATGCTTTCTCCACGCTATGTACTTACTCTCCTACCCATTACAAATGTATGGAGGGTGTCTGGACAATGTATGGAGAAAGTCACTCATGCATAGAATTAGAAAGTCAATCGACACTTACAACCATCGCCCAGTGCCAGACATGCTAAGATGAGAAAAGGTGCTGTCTTTCCTACGAATTCGTACATGACACCACCAAATGGTGGTCCTATAAGGACTCCCAAAGCAAGTCCTCCAAGGGCTATTCCCATTGCATTCCCTCTCTCTTGGTCATTGGGGTAACGCTCTGCCAACATCCCCATTCCTAATTAAGAACATGTATTTAGTATTTACTCACCGAGAGAGAAATTTAGACTCAATTAAATACAATTATTTTCAGTGTCAATCTGACCGGAAACACTGGAGCAAGACGAGCCGATTCCCTGAAGGGCACGAGCCAAGAAGAGGACGCTGTATGACCGTCCAAAAGCAAAAACTACAAACAATCATCATAATTTATTATATTAGCATTTCGATTTTCTTTTCATATTATCCTATACAATTTGTTAAAAGTTATTTGGAAAACTAGATTGGTATTTTAAAAAACCAGGGATTATTTTGAAGAGTGCGAGAAAATACTGCACAGCAATTAAAATAAACTCCGCGTACAATTAATATATATATATATATGGATGAACGTCATCGCATGGAGAAAATTGTATGATAATTTCAGTGAAAATTGCTCTCTCTATACTATACTTCCAGCGTAATTGTGAAGCATAATGCATTGGTCTAACTAGAGTTTGTTGTCCTCATTGATGTCAACATTTGAAGGTCAAAATCCGCGAAATTGACTCTGCAATCAGTGATGTTGTGATTTCGAAATTTTTTTCGAAATCACAATCATATTTTTATTGTGTAGCATCCATAATATAAAAATTGAGTTAGAATGAGGAGACTTACTGACTGTTGATATAAACATGATCACAAATCCAGTAAACATTGGTATGCTGTAACCGATCCTGTCAACCAATAGGAAATAAATATAAACAAACCTTTTCAAAATCATGACCCTTCATTTACGTACTTTCAATTATCATAAACTGTCAACAAAATAGTATGAAAATAACGAGTGGAAGAGAAAGGAAAAGTATACAAACGGGTCAATATCAAAATCTGATACCGAATACGTAAATTTATATTTAGACAGGCAATTATCACCAGAAAGGGAGGAGGTGGAAAACTTACTGTGTATTAATTATGCATACTATAATAAGACGGACAATTATCATTAGATAATACACTCCGTTTATTTCCTTACCGATTCGTTAGTGGGCCCACAAATGGATTAGCAAGGAGCTGGACAAAAGCCTTGGAGGCAAACATTACCCCTACCTCAACATTTTCATCGATTAATTCTGGACGCGTGAAAGTAAATAAATACACACAAATTAATAAAATCATCTGCTTTTTTAATTAAGTAGACAATGAAATTCAGAAGGAATTATTTCAGTGGAGAGAAGTATGTCATATTCATTGAAAATTGTTTCCACTCACCATCATGTTTCGATCTTCGAGTCACAACGTTCTTAGGTGACGACGATGTTCCGTCTACATTACCCAAAAGAAATTCCAAATTTTTAACTTTCAGACATGACTGAACCTGACCATGTCCCTACTTTACAAATATTTTATTATGACGAAAGTATAGGACTGACTTGAGAAAAAAACCGGTGACGCGGTGGTCGTAGTTGTTGTGCGTAAAGCAGCTGCAGCACTATTTGCTGTCCCGATCTCCCAAGATGTATCATTGTCGTTCTGATGTCGAATATCGTAGAGAAACTCTGGGATAATGGGAACTGTAAAAAAAGAAGAGAAAGCAAAAAATACATACAAGTACACCTAAATTCCATTGTAATACATCCTTCAGAAGAGGGAGAAAAGTATAAAAGTATGCACTTTCCCTCTCTCTCTCTTTTCTCTCTCTTCTCATACACAACAAATAATGTCAACAATACACAAGAAAATACTTTGAATGGCTTTCAACAGTCACAACATGACTAATGAGTCATGTTGTGACTGGTCAACTTGGGGGATAGCGAGTAAATATTTGTACACACACACACACAACACAGCAAATACATATCATAGCCCTTCTCTCCATTCATCCACCAAGAGCAGAATTGCGAATTTCTCTCT
Organism: Pygmarrhopalites habei; assembly: GCA_009870185.1. NCBI lineage: Eukaryota > Metazoa > Arthropoda > Collembola > Symphypleona > Arrhopalitidae > Pygmarrhopalites > Pygmarrhopalites habei. The sequence goes on along the minus strand of WJFB01000616.1, from coordinate 38,664 downwards.
CCTCAATCCCTTTGTGTCTAAATGGAGGTTGACATTTTGGTTCGTTCCACTCTCCCTTCTCTCTCACACACACACACAAACACACACTTGCAAGGGACCATAGATTCTTATTGCTGCAATGGACTGCAAACGTTACATAAAATGGAGTTCACACAATCCGCTTAAACCCCATTGCACTCAAATGGACCGGAGGAAGAGAGACATAAAAGTGAAGAAAATTGCACGTTACACACACATATATGTGAGAGAGAGAGTGAGCGTGTGTGATGTACAGGGTGTTTTCACGGGACATTAAATGAAATTCCCCTTTAATTGTTCATTTGAATAAATCTACTTGCCACTCCACTACAAAGTGACGATCAAGGGTCATTTCTTTATTCCTACACAATCACATTGCGAGTGAGGGAGTCTTTTTCTCACTCCACGTGACTTCCTGTACAGGGAGTTGTCAATTAGTCTTTCTAAATTTTTACAAACAATGACCGCCCATCTTGAAATATTTTTTACTGTACCATAAAAACTTTTGTCAAAGGTTGAGCAATGACGAGCGCAACACTCAAAAATAGTCTTGTTTGATCCGTGTCTGGTTGTGTGAAACAGATAAAATCAATCAGGATCATGAAAAAAAGAAGGTACAATCCAAACGTCACCCTGTAAAGTCATCCGACTTGGTCTACATCATTGAATTCAACAGATGTTCCAACATCTTGATACATAATCAAAGGAGAAGGAGGAGGAGGGAGGGAAGGAGAAAGTATGGGAGGATACGATTTCGGATTAAGGATTAAAGGAATGGTGAAATTGAGTGAAAACGAAAATAGGTTTGATCTTCTGATGGAATGAAAGAAGAAAAGAAGGGGGAGGATAAAGACGAGTCAGTCGGAAGTACACACAAGACTTTTTTTTCCCAAAGAAACCTGTCCAAGTGTCCATAAATTATAGACAGACCCCTTGTCCTGCGCACCTCTTTCAAACATTCTCTAATCGTCCAAGACAATCCTATAAGGAGGAAGAGGAGGAGAAAGCGGGAGTGAAATGGAAAGTTAACGGAAGTCAATGTCAGGGAATAAATAATAAAGACAAGAAGAAGGAGAGGGACATGGGATTACAAATACTCCCCCTTTTTCCCTATATATTTCTACATCTCTCTTTACTATACTAGTCACACACACACATTCCCTGTATGACCTATTGAAAAAATGGAGCCTACACACACACACTCTCTCTAGTAGAACTCTTCAATAATATTCCTATTATATGAGCCTTTTGATAGACTCATCTTGATCATCATCGTCATCATCACCTCCTCATTGTCCTGGCACACATTTTGAGAAAATTTTCTCTCCATCCTCTTCCTCTCTTCCCTAGTACACACACACAGACACACATGACATGACACACATTCAGCTTTCAGCTGACTCGAGAGTCGAGAGTAGTGGAGAGTCGCATCATCCCCAACACCCACGGAACACTCACACACATCATCAAATGCAATGTACTTCCATCCCACCCAATCCCCCTTGCACACACACACACGACGGAGAGAGAAAGTGCGAGATACTTTCTCTTGGCCGTTCCATAAGTAGATATAGACACATGTGTATATGTACACAGGGCTATGTGTGTGTGGGTATGGGTTTTAGGAAAAGTGTTGGGACGATGTGAACGGGAAATCCGAGCAGCCACTGGAACCACTGGAGGCCACATGCTAGGAAGAGTGAGAGAAGAGTCTCCACTAACCAATTGCCCTCAAAGTACAGTATGTGCAGTGGCGGAGTAGCGGCGTTAAAAAAAAAGAAGAGGGAAAAGAGAAAGAAAGAATCTTGCCCAACGATGATTCCTAACTGAACGGCAAACTTATACTATGAATATACCGAGTCAGCAAGCAAAGTTCACTTTTTCACTCACTCTCCTTTTCTCTCTCCCTCTCTTTCACACTTTCCCTTCTTCCCTGATTTTTTCCCCTTCGTCTCTTGCGCCTTCTCCATCTCTTGACTCCCCACACACACATACACACACTACACGGTTATTTTCATTTCATGGGATTCCTCCTCCTAATCAATTCAGCACACTACAATAAATTTTATTGATTTGCCATTGACTTCTCACTACATATAAAAATTCTTTTATCAAGTCGACGCTCAACCGTTCAAAAGCATACGTTTACGAGACCGGTGGAAAAATTTCAACTTCACTTTCCCCAATTGCTTTTCTCTCTTCCTCTCTCTCTCCCTCCCCTCTCCCTGACTTTTGTACACCGTTTATACATCCTACACTCCTTCATTCTCTCTCTCTCTTTAGAATCTGTAAATTTCACTCGGTCTCTCCCCCATCTCAACCAAAGAACATATAACAACTCACACCTACGACTCTCTCTCTCTCTTCCTTTCTCTCTCCTTGCATTTGAAATTGGAGGACTGAAAATTCTGGCCAAAAAATGTATTCAAGTATATACAATCTATTGTAGTATGGATGGAGCCAAGTCAAGAGTTTCCATCCAGAGAGAGTGTGTCTGGATGGCTACATGTGATTTTTGTAATATTTATTACATTCATTTTGTTTGAGGTCCACAGAGACGGACAGAGGAGAAAAGACGGACGATCACTTGGATTGAAGAATCCCAAGGATAAAAAAACGTTTGAATGATTTTACTTGATTTCACTTCTATTTAGTTCCAATAGCTCTTCTACTTCATACTTAATGTAGAGTGAAAGTCTCTTGATACTTGAGAGCTGTACAAAAAAGGTAAATGCTCAGGTATACAATTTTTATGAAAAAGTTTTAATACCGTCCACGCCAGACAAAAGCAATCCCCCTTTTTTGAGAGGATTTATCAAGGTCTACGAATTTTTTGGACAATACAAAATTTTACTATCATATTTTGCAGATTTTTTGGAAAATTCATGTAAGTCATAATTTAATTGTCGATCAATATTATCAATCCAAACGGTTTCATTTAATTTACCATTAATACTGTGTTAGAAACACAAGACGAATAAGTCGTATGAAGAAATTGGATCAAATGAAATGGGAATTGAATAGTGAATAAGTTGACACTGTCAACTTTTGAACACTACTCAAGTCGACAATTGTTCACCCTCCAACTTTAAACCTTTGGAAATTTAACATTATCTCCTCTTCTTCCCTTCCTCCGATCTCAGTTTCTTGAACATTTTAGAAGGTTAGTAGGTAAAACTTTTTTTTGAGGTTAACAAGTTGAAAAACTTTCTAGTTTAAAACCCTCTTGAATAGAAGAAGGAGGAGGAGGGAAGGAACAGGTTAAAAAGGTTAAACTGTAAGAGGAAAGTTCAGTGAAAAAAATGAAATCTCTCGCTCTCTTGTACATTCTTGCCCTTTGGATACTTTTCCATTTGTGTCACTTCCTTTCACTTCCATCTTAGACACTCAATTCTTTCAAAAAGATTCTTTCAAGTGTTTGAAAGATGAAGCATGTCAAAAAAGATCAGAAAAGGAGGGAAAGAAGGGGATTTTCAATTATATCTTTTTACATTCAATTCAACATTACTTAAAATTCAATAAGAGTCAAGATCCTTTAAATCCTTTAGTTTGCAAATGTAATTGTACAAAGTGAAAAAAGGAGAAAGTCGTGACTCACAATTTATTGCTTTTCATTACAAATGAATTAGTTTGATTATGATTTTTTTCAAATATTATTCCATCTTCCCCAAAGAGAACAAAAAACGGAGAGAAGAGGAGAAAGGATGGACGATGATTTCGAAAGGGAGAAAATGAGAGAGAAAGTCTCCCTCCTATGAAAAAGACTCTTTCACTGTAAAATGGTAAATCCTTAAGACCAAGGGGAGAGTTGAGAAAGCAGAGGAAGAGAGAGAGGGAGAGTGAGAGAAAAGGGGATGTGAGCTCTTCTTCAATTTCATCCCATGGTGAGAGACACGTAGCTCCTCATTTGGTATTCCCCACTCGTTGACCATAAGTTCGAAAATCCTCTAATGGACTCGCTTCGTATCAAAATATCTGTAAGCCAGTGTGTGAGAGAGGGAGAGAGGTGAGTAGTGGGAAAATCCTTTCACTACTCTCCCCTTTCTTCTCCTTTCTCTCTGCTTTATGACTTTTATAATATCCTCTCCGTCTCTCCACATCCCTCATGTACAACGGTACAACATGTGTAAGTCACAAGGAGTGAAAAGTAAAGGACTATATATCCATGTATTCTCTTCTCCTCTCCCTTTCTCTCTGTCTTCGTATACTGTGTACATGTACAACCGAAAAGCCTTCATTTATTTATAATTTATATTGTATGGCTTAAGAGTCGCCAATTTGGACGCACCACATGTCTTTAAAACCCACCCCACCACCATCCCACCACTTGAGACGTCCATGTAATCTATACATGGGATAATATATATTGGCAGTTACTTAATATGATTTCCCCTTGACATCCCTCCTCCTTTCTCCTTTCTCCTTAAGGACCATATGGAATTTCAAGTGATCAAGTGGCTATGCATACGTACGCCATGAATAGGATAAGATGGAATGGAAAGGAGTAGGAGGAGGGGCGGGTGAGAAAATGTATGAATATTCGACGCACGAATTTCACGCTCTCACACTGTAAAATACATGCATATAAAACATAAATAAAAAAAGGATTCTAGGGGATTGTACAGGAGAGTATGAAGCTTCCAAGCTTCACAAGTGAATTTCTCCTTGAAGCTCCATTTCGGATGACTTTCTCTTTCTTTCGAGTCGACTGTGGTTATGTACGAAAATCCTCCTTTACCTCAGTACATACAATCTTAATACTTGATTGAGATTTTACACTCCTCAAAATCAGAATGACGATATTAATGGACCTGAAGTGAGATTATGTTTGCTCAAAATAGTCTCTCATCATCTTCACTTTCACACAGCGAGTGTGTGTATGTGTTGGATGTAATATAAAGTACTTTACATATTATGCAGATTTTTCAGCCTGTGGTGTGGCGTAGAAGCTAAAATTATGAGTGGTACGGAATTTATTAGTAAATTGTGATATCAAACTGTAAAATAATGTGTAGTATAACATATTTTATATACAATTTCCTCATAAATATGACTCATAACCTGCGAGAGAGAAAGGAGAAAAGGAGGGGAAAATAGGAGAGTGGATCCCTGGGTTACATTTTGAGAAAAGTGAGGGAGGACTAGAGAGAAAGCTTTGAGTGTATAGATAACTACCATCCAAGTTGAACAATAGATGATGCATGAAAAAATATGTGGAGAAAGTAGATGCTAGAGTTCTCAACTCTTACTTCCTTCTTGAATAATCCCTTCAACTCCCCCTTCCTCACACACACACACAGACACACACTTTGCTTTGTACTACTTGATCCATTAGAAAAATATACATAGACTTTTAAGGAATTAGATTGACTCGTCTAAATAGTCTCTCCCCCTCTCCTTCACTCACACACTCTCTCTCTTTGCTAGTCTGCCGTGCTTCTTGAGTCCACAACTTGTTTAGTTTACTGAAATAGACTGGCATACACACACAACGAACTGTGAGAGTAGGAGGGAGAGAATTCTGAGATAGAGATAGAGTGAGGGGTCGTATCAACTATTATGCATTAATGTAGAACAACGCAAGTTGTAATTCTAACCCCCTTTGGCACAATCCCTACTTATGTATGTATCCTCCATTCACAAACCCTCTCTCACAAACGCACACCCTCTCTTTCTCTCTCTGTGCAATGATATACATTTAATTTGTCGGGTGGATCAGAAATGTAGAATGGGATCCTCTGAAAATTCCAGACATGGTTTCCGATTCCAAGTGTACACCAACAAATCTGTGGTGAGTTTTCTCTTAGACTAAAGCCCCCTTCCTACTTTTTAATGACCCCCTTTAAGGGTCAATAAAAACATTGTATCTTTGTGTATGCGTAGTACAAAATGATTCACATTTTTTTGTCATTTCCCATTCATAAAGTAGATAAAAAATATGAGGACATCAAAAAAATAGTTTTTGAAAAAAAGATTTTCAAAATCGATCAAACATTTCATTGTACAGGAGAATTGAAGTAATTTATTACTAAAGAACAACTACAAGGAAACACACAGAGAGAAAGGTACATGGTCTGTTTGAGAGTGAGCAAAGTTGCGTGAAAAAAGGGGAGGGAAAAAAGAGAGAAAATAGATATAAAAAAACATAGGGACGTACCGACTGTCGTCAGAAGCATATTGTCCAGAAGGAGTGCGATGGCCACGATAATGAGGACAAGTCTTCTGGATTCTCTGCAACCGGCGAACCATGTCGCCCATGGCCACCCGGAGACGACGTCTCCGACTGCTGTCATCTCCCTTTCGTCAATCTCTTGTGATGGTCATCCGCCTCCCATCCAGCATCATTTTCACTGCTCCAAGCCGCTCAGTTTCTCTCTCTCTCTGGCTCTCTCTGGCTCTACATACATAAAAATAATACACACATGGCCAAGTGTCATTGAAACTCCAGAACATGAACAAAACGTCCACACACACATACACAATTCACTTCACAACTTTCTCTCGCCGCTTTCTACAGGTACTTAACTCTCTCCTCGAAAACTCTGACGTTCCAAGCTCCTCCTATTAACTGATAGGGAGGAAAAAAATATTCGAAAATCCACATAATCTCCTCGGAAACTCTCCCTCATTCACTCTCTCCAATACAGACACACACTGATATATGGATAAGTGTAGATGTAATACCCGGGGAAAAGTGCAGTCTATTTTCACTTCATCCTTATCATCTACACACCCATCCAATTACTCTGTCGTCAGCAGGTCAATGTGGCTTTTCTCAAAATTATACAAGCCATCACTCCCCAGTCACCACAAAAGCAATCAATATCCTTGAAATCTCATGTAGCATCAATCAGTTACCATTTACTCTGAACCATCCCAACAATTCACAGACTAATCATATACACACCACACACACACATTATACTCCATCCTACTCGGAACTTTGTTGACAACTACTTTTTTCTTTCCCCCTCCCACACACACACACACACACACAAAGATGGACTTCAGAGAAGTCAAAACTGAGTCACAATACATCATCAAATATAAATTTCATATGATGTGTGTGTGAAATATTCGTATGGTGTTTTAATTTAAATGGACTTTCATGCTTTCTCCTATACTAGAAATTAGCATACTACTTTCTATTCCATTGTTCTACAAAGACAAAAAAGAATAAAAATATTTGATAATTCTCAGTCATTCTGAGGATGTAATTGTTTTTTTTCCTCCACAAAAAACAATAAAGAAGAGAGAGAGAGAGAGAGAAAAAAAATTTGAATTTTGATTCTATGCTACAAATAAAGGGAGCGTTGGGACTGGCAGGATTAGGAGAAAGTGGAGAAAGGCATGAAGTCACATTTGAATTTTCTCTTTATATAAAATAAAATTTGCATGCTCTCCCTCCCACTGGGAGTCTAATACAAAACAAGGAGGGAACTGTGCCTGCATGGATGTGGGTGGTTGAGTGTGTGTGTGTGTGTGTACACGCATTTGTGAAGGGAAAAGAGAATTGGTATATAGGGATGAGTGTCTAGCAGATTTATGGAAATAAGTGTCACGTTTTTGAAAGTGACGATGAGCTGGTTGAGAGTGGGGGAAATATTCATATACTGCATGATATTTTGTATGTAAGGCACAATAGGAGAGTCTAGTTCATGGTGTGTGTGTCTGTGTGGTGCTATGTACATACAGTGGGAAATAAGGGGAGAGGCTGATGTTGGAGAGAGAGAGAGAATGAGAGAAAGCAATAAAATAAGGGAGAGAGGAGAATTGGAGAGAGGGGGAATCGAGAGGGTACACACACGTTCTATTTATGCTTTCAAGTTGTTCAATTGAATTATTAGGTGTAGTTCTTGGAGGGAAGGGGAGAGTAAAAACACAAGACATCAAGATAAAATAAAAAGTTAGACGGTGACTTTGATAAATTCAATGATGTAGAGTTACTTAAAACACTTTTACGCCATCTCCATCTCCTCGTCCTCCCAACCATCCCGATTCCTCCCGCCCCTTCTTCCCTTTCTCTTTCTCTTTCTTCAAATGTCCTAGATTCCAGCCTTTCTTCTGCACTGTCTACTTATCCAGTACACACACACACACTTTGGAATATCATAGATGGGTTTGTGCGTTTGGAGAAAGTCCTTTCCCTCTTTTGTACAGTTATAGAGTGTGTAATACATTTAACAGAATCAGTTTCTGTTCACTCATAGGACACAACTACACACATACACACAAAAGTACAATTGTTGATGGGCTGGGAGAAGGGAGAAATGAACGATACCTCCAACTTATCTTGGACTCGTCACTTTTATTAATCGCAAAGTACACCGGGAAATGTATTGTCAGGACAAGGGTACACGTCTCACTCTCCCTCTTCGTTTGATCTTGTGTGTGTATCAATGGAGACGGAGAGAGATGAGATACACTCATTATGATGTATAGTACAGTTGTATAGAAAAGCTGAAGAGAGAGAGAGAGAGAGGAGGGAACGCATTACTTACGGTGGGCAAAGTCATTTAATGCTTCATCATTGGAGCATTGTTCACTTTTAAGTGACCACGGGAAGGAGATCCAAGCAACGTTAAATGGATGACTTACGTCCGGCTGAGTTAACAAAGTCAATCTGAAATCTTTTCTTTCCTTTTGACTGGAATCATTTGAGAAGGTAAAAGACGAGAGAGAAACTCAGACCATAGCCCATTCCTAAGATCCATGGAGACTTCACTCTCCTTAGACATACACACACACACACACATTAGAGAGACTCTACAAGTACTGGGAGACTCTCTCTCTCTCTCAATGGATAGTAATGTTACATGGTTAGAAAACGTGTTCGAGATGGCCAAAAGGCTATTTTTTCCCTTACTTTTCCACTTCTCCAGCTTCACTTATATATCACAAAATAATATATACTGTACGTAATAAAATATATCAGCAATATCCATATCTATTATATTTTTTCTTCGTCCCCTCCTCCTCCTCCTCCTCCGTGTGTGTGTGTGTTTTTGTAATAGCTTTTTCCTGTCATCCAATAAAAATACTTTTCCAGCTTTCATCTCTCATCTCATCTAATCATTGGTGTTCTCTCTCTCTGTCTGCGTGTGTGTGTCCTCCTCTTTATCTACTCATCAATGTTGTCCTCTCATTTTTTTTCTCCTCCTCCTCTTTCACTCTTTCCCTCCAAAAGGAAGCCTCACACACACACTCATCGAAATAATAATCAAAATTAAGGAGTATCAGCAGAACATGTCATCACCTAGACGACGGCCTCAAAGACAGGCCGACAACTATTAACAAGACACAAGTTTTGTCACCTGAACTAAATTGAATCAACTCTCTCTCCCTCTCTCTCTCTCTTCTGTCCTCCTCCTAAAGTATACAGCCAATTTGTTTACTACAACTTGCTACACAGTACACACATACTCTCTCTCGCTTTCTCCCACTTCTTGTACACTCCTCTCTTTATATATTATTTTATGGCCCCTACATCCGACATCAGCCCTACTCTTATTACTTTCCCTCACTTCACAGTCACACAATCAGGCGTCTACATTTCAGAGAATAGTGGAATTGAGATTGAGACAACAAGACTCACACTATCTCTCATCCTCATGTTTATTTCATTACATGTGTCACAATTCTAGACAATGTGTTCTTTCATTTTATTTACATAATATCAGACACACACACGACCAACTTGTCCAGAACTTTCACCACTCATTATTCAAATCCCTGTGTGTTTAACCAAAGTGTTCATTTTTTACTTTGAATATTTTTGACGGAGCTCGTGAGACAGTGATCAATTGAAAGGTCAGCTAAACTAAATTTGTACCGTCAACAGAATAAATCAAATCAAATTTTCTGAACAAAATGAAACTAATTGTAGTTTGTACAATTCAAAAATAATAGACTCATAGTATTAAGAAAGGTGTGAAAAAGACCAGTCAATTTCACACAGCCTCAAAGCAAAAGAGGAAAAAGAAAAGAGTTGTATCTCATCTTTGTTTTTCAAGTTGTTTACTAAGGAGCTTTATAAAGAATTGAGTGAGATAAAAGAAAGTCTCGTACATTTCACGGTAAAGTGTGGAAAGTAAACTTTTTATCGTTCTCTTTTAAATAAAAAAAAATAAGTAGCTCTTACCTTCAATACAATAATCCTTCACATCCTCCTCCCTTGTACACACACACAACGAGAAAAAGTTTGTTTTTTTATTCAACAACAACACTCTTGATTTTATCCTATTTAGGCCATCTTCTTTCTCATCACTTTATACTCAGTAGTATTTCAAATATTTGTCCATCAACTCCTCCTCTGTGGTCTTCCCTACAAATCAAATAACAGAAAAATAAATTAGCACACAATTTCATTTTAACCTTCTTCGAAATAATATGATTTACCACATCCATCAAATTTACTTTACTACAAATATTTTTAATAAAACCTTTCGTATAAAAAATAAATTATTACATCGTTGACAATTATTCGCAAACCTAAACGTCATCACAACTGAAAAGAGCATTCAACTTTCTCTCTCACACAATAACAAAAATGTGTGAACAATAAATGCATTCTCATTAACAAAAGAATACTCCTTTTATGATTTCAAAAAAATTTAATTAAAAAACTACTTATTACATTCCAACAAAAAAAGCACAACTTTTGTAGTATAAAAATAAGAAAAGAAGAAGAAAAAGTGTCAAACTTTAAAGAGCTTCATTGTGGAATCTACATTAGATTACATGTTTACTTTATTTTTGTTATTCTGTATTCCTAACCTTTTATTTGGTTTTCCTGATATGATGAGTTCAGAATGTGTGTGTGTGTTCCTCTTCTCTCTTTTGTTTTGTTTGACTATTTCAATGGAAAACACAAAAAGTATACAGTCAGTCAGTCTCGCGGAGGAGAAAAAAAAGATATTTCTTGTTCGGTGTAAGGTTGCTCCTCCTTCAAAGAAACTTTTTTTCAGACTTGAGACCGACAGAGAGTGGCCGAGAGTGTGAGAGAGAGACAAAAATGAATTTGATTCCGAGGACGAGAAGAGACCTTTTTTCCCTCCTATCTTCTCTCATGGACAAAACTCTCTGCCCGTTACCGTTCCTTGCGTGTGTGTGAACACTCGTAAACTCTCTCTCTCTTTGACAAAAAATTTTGCTCAGCTGTAGTACTTTCACATTGCTTTCACTTATCCCAGTATGTGTGTGGGTGGGTGTGGATAGTAATAATGAAAATAATAACTTGAAAAAACTAATTGCGCTTTCTCCCTAGTGAGTGAGTGTGTGTTTTCACAAAAAACGGTACGTCGACTTTGTGGGATGAGTCGAAGACTGGGAAAATCAAACTAAAAAATAGAAAAAGGGGAATGTGTGGGTCTTTTTGATATAGTTTTAATAATAAATAATAATGATGTATGTGGTGGAGTGGAGGACGACGAGGAAGTTGGTGATGATGGTCAGAGAACGACAGAGGAGAGAAACAGAGATAAAGAGAGAGAGAGGCAGAAAAAAGTATGAGCAGCCGCTGGGGGCTGAAGCTCGACTGAAACAAGAGAGAGAAAATTCCACCACGCTTTCTACTCTCGACTCTCTCTCCTTTCTACTCCCTTCTCTTCCTCTCTTGTGTTGAGAGAGAGTGAAAGCTAGCGGGTAAAAGCCTTTCTCTCTCACTCTCTCGGCTCTTCCCCTTATAATACCCAAAATTTCGCTCTCTCTACTGTCCCAATACATGATATTGTGTGTGTGTGTGTGTCTATGCATGTACTCATCTTGTTTGTAGGTTTATACTTTAATAAAGTCTATCGTTGTAATCAACTTATCTATTTTCCATTCCACAGGTTAAAATTCTGTCTCTATCAAAACACACACCATCTCTTCCTCTCTTCAGCTCTCTCTATCTCTTTTCTCCCTCCTCACTGAAATTTCTTACAGTTTTATTTTGTTAACCGGATGTATGGAGAAGAGCTGTGTACTGTAGGCAAGACACACAGACTATTTATATACAAACACAGGGAGGAAGAGAGGATCTGTATCTGGGGATAGGTCGATCAGTAATCAGAAGAATGGAAGGAAGGAGAGAGAAAAGAGGAGGAGGAGGTAGAGAGCCAGCGATCGATGAAATTGAACTTTGTTACAAGTAACAAAGAGCTTAGTTTACTGATCCTCCCTAACTGATCATTCATCAATCGTTCTCTCTCCGTTCCATCTCCTTCATAACCCGGAGGTGGAGTGCGGGTTTTTAAAAATTACACAATCTGTCCGAGAAAATCAGCACCGTCCCCTCCTTCTGTCACACACACACATTTTAACAGCTAGGCTTTATGTGTGCAACACTGAAAATCAGCATCATTTAATAATACTGAAAATATGACAATACTAGTAAGAAAAAATTGTTGTCATCCAACTTTGTTCATTCACCGTTTTTGATTAGAGAGTCTAAAAGTTTTTTTGGGGAGTCAGCTCGAAAAAAACATGATAAAAATCTTCACTGTCCAAGGACAATAAACTCACAAGTAGGGTTGGACAGAAGGAAAAACAAATTTTGACTTGGCTCCGCATCAACTTGTGAAGAGAGAGAGACAAAGAAAGGAAGAAAGAGAAAGTGAGAGCGAGAGTGAAAGTAAAAGTGTGGACCAATATAAAAGTTATGAAGGAAGCGATTAAACCATCTTTGAAGATTACACAAGACAATGAGTGAGTTTAGACCAGACTCCATTGTGTACATGAAATTCAATTCGATTCGTGTCCCACATTCGTTGTCGGTCCTCTCATGTTTTTCTCCTCCTCCTCCGTCAACACCAACGACTGACTTTACTTTATAATACTAACGTTTTCACACACATCAAACTCTTTCAGATTATAGCTAGTATCCCGCGAACCTCTCCTTCTTATTCTGTCGTCTCCTTCACTTTCCTTTTTTATTATTTGGTCGTGTTTTCTTTCTTCTTGAGATTGCTTCAATTGTTTTACACATACTGTTAGGATATCATATCATGCAACATGTCTCCTGCTCATCCTCACATCCCACATCTTCCTTTACCGTAAGAGTTTGGTTGTTGTGGTCCTCATATTAGCTCTTATTCCAATAAAGGTCAATAAATCCTCCCAACAAAAGTAGAAGAATGGTAAAGGTCACAGTTACAACTCCGTTTACGGTCAACAAATGCATTTTTCGCATTCACTCCACTTATTATATTCCCATAAAAAATCGTATAAACATTTTTATATATATATTACATGAATTTCATGGAAAAACTACTGGAGAGAGACAAAGAGAGTGCACACAATTTCCTTCTTCATTTCTCATCCTCCAGTCTGAGATACAATATTCTTTTAATATGACAAAGGAAGGGAGTGGAAAAGAAGAAGAGAGAAAGTGGGGAAGCGAAACGTGACATGTAAGACTCAGAAAATGGTTTCTGGTTGAGGTCCTCCATTCCTGTAATAATAATTATGAGTGGATATTAAAACCACAAAAATTAGGTCATAGAAACGTTTGTTCGTGTGTGTATGTGTGTCTGTGGGACTTTTTCCTGTCATCAAATAATGGAGGATAATGTAAAACTAATGAAACGATCCGATGATCGTCTATGAAAGTCTCATATATTTACACAATGTTTTGGTTAAGAACGGGACAAGTGGGAATCACAAGTCCTCGGATCCGAGGAGAATGTATGTACATTCAAAACAATTGATTTGTGTTGGTAGTAAAAAATTGTTTGATGGGGAGAGTTTTTTAAAGGAGGAAAAAGTAGTGTGTGTGGAGGTGTGGACTCTATTGAGTCGTAGAATGGAATTTGAGTGCTTCAAGAGCGATGCTAAAGTATCAAATTATGGGTATCTACCCAAGAGGAGGGAGAGAGAAATGTATATAATGTATTATAGAGAGAGGGAAAGGGAGAGAGAAAGCATGATGAAAAAGATGGGAAGAAAAAGATGGAGAAAAGTAAGAGAGATGATGTTGAGGATGAGGAAAAGAGAGGGAGAGAGGAGAGACTAAGGGGAAAAAAACGAGATGCATGAAGGAGCAATCAAGGCAGCAATCTACTAAAGGTAGTAGGTAGAAAGTCAATAAAATAGAAATAGGTTCGGTCAACAGCTAGGCTTCTCTGCATCTCGTTTTTCCCTACAGTCCTCCTCTAACATAATATACAGAGTAGTTAGGATTGAGGAGACAATACGTATAGAATACCACTCTCCTTGTTCATTCCTTCTAAATATTACTCGAGACAGACATGCACTTACACTGCACACGGAGAAAGCTCAATATGTGATTTATGACTAATATCACAATACTACTACACAGACACAGAGATTACCCAAATGCTCATAGTTAAGAGTTAAAGGGTCGTCCTCCTCCCTCTTCATACTCGTGACTATTCTATCCTTCTTATTTACAGATTGATGGGAAGGGGAGACTCCTATGCGTATTTCTAGTTGTACAATCTATAGGTTTAGAGGAGTATGTACACATTTTCCAGGGACTCTTGCTATACATAATCTTGCTGTATGTGTGTAGTTGACGCTGTAGTACATAGTAGTGTCTACATGTCAATATACAAGAGCTAGTCATCTTTATAGAGTGAAAAAACCCGAAAATCAGACATGTCAATCCATTATAATCCATTAGGTATAACATTTTGACTTTCCATTGTCTCCATCCTCTCTATTCATCCTCCTCTCACTCTCTTCATCCTTATGCAGATATTTATGATGCACACACAAGTGTACACATTATCTCATCTATAGATATGACATGAGCTTAGACTTACTCTTCCAAAAAAGATAAAGAGAAACTTGCTCAAGCACACACACACAGTTCCCTCTAAGCTTTGGCTCAGCCTCTCTCACTCTCTCTGCTTCTATATTACCATCCAATTTTACTTGGTCTTGATTTTACAAATTCTATAAACTCACAATGTTGCCTGGTCTCTCCTTCTCCCTTTCTCTCTCTTATGCATAGTCTCACAGTCTGAAATTTCCCTGAAACAATTACTACAGGCCTTTCACATTCTACCCGATCTGGACCTGGGTACAGTATAGCCTCCATAATAGCTACGTGTGTGTACGATATACAGGATATTTAGGTATACAAATTGTGGACTCAAAACCATGTACAGTTAAAGAGGAGGATTGAAGAGTCAGTGGCTCTTCATTTTCAGAAAGAGAGAGAGGAGTGAAGTCAAGATTATGGAAAATCTGATACACAACTTATTAAAATATCAACATATTAAAATTGTACTGCTAGGAATACAAATACAGATAAGCTACATTTATTACAAAACACAAATTTTGATCTGCTGTCCCTCTTCCTCCCCTCTCGACAGAGAGAATCTCTCCCTGTCGACACATGTCAGGGGTTTGAAGGATTTTCATTCATGATTCACCTTCCAACTCTAACTCTAGTCATCTCCCTGACTTGTCATTGTAACAATGTGTTAAGTATCGAAACCTCCTCACTTTCCCCCTCACATTCCTCGCGTCAATCACGATCCCTATCCTCCCATTTTGTCTCTCTCTCCTTAAAGTATTCTTCTTCAGTTAGTCATTTCTGAAATTTTGGGGAAAGAAGAGGGAGAGAGAGTATTTTCTCTCCATCAAAAAAGTGGCGAAAAATGAGGGGAGGGAAACATTTGACTTTTCCTTTATTTCTGAACCAAGCCGAGAAAAGAGATGGTTCCTTTTCTATATTGTGTACTATGGACTTTCTCCCTCTCTGACTCTGTATATGAGAAGTAGTTGTTGACGAGGAGGAGGTGTTTTTGCTTTCTCTCTCTTTGACTGAAAATGCATGGATACATTTGCGTTCTCTCTCTCTCTACTCCCCCAACTCAGAACCCCACTGGAACATTATTGACTCTTTGCCATTTAGCTAAGTGCCTCTGGTATTTTCAATGCATCCGTGTGTATATCTGTTCATGTTATCTAGATTCAGGGGTAATGCTACGGCAATGAATTCTACTTCTGTCTCTTCCTCCTCCTCTTCATCTTCTTCCTCCTCTGTGTAAGTTTAACTTTTCACTCCACACTCCCATCCACTCCACTCTCCCTCTCTCTCTTGGATATTCTCCTCCGACCCAGTCTCACAAAAGAGCAGTGGAATCTGAACGAATCAAGAGAATTGTCTATTTTATACGCTTTTCCACACACACACTCAAAAGCTAAAAACAACAGAGTGCCAACATTACACTCAGACACACACACAGAGTTCTGGACTATAATAAGGATCACTAAGCAGCAACAAAAGTAGGAAGCACGTAATAATTTTACGGGAGGACACTGCATTCTTCCTCTCCACCCAAAAAGTACAGAGCCAACGGAGGAGGATGAGGAACCACACAAATACTCGTGTGTGGTAATTCCGATGCATTCGGCTCGAGTACATCATCTGGACATTATGGAGGAGCCGTATCTGTAGTTAGTCTTACTTATCTGCACAGCATAAATCCCTACCCGTTGCACAATCATGTCTTCAAAACACTAACCGAGCCCAGCCCTCCACACACACACAAGGAAAGCTTGAAACACACAGAGAGAGAATGATGCAGCCCAAAGAATTCACACATGTGAAAGGTCAGATGGAGGGGCCAGGAGGATTGTAAGGCGGGAGGGACAAGTTAAAACTTTTCCTTTGTCAAGGATGGGTAAAGTGGGACTCGAAAAGACTTTGAACTGTGAAGTGAAGGACTTTGTACATACGATATGAGAAGAGTATACCGAGTTATACGTGTGTACAGAGAGTGTAAGGAATATGTACTTCACAATGGAGGAAATAGAGAGAGAGAAGAGAGAACCCGCCTTTCCCTCTTTCTCTCCAACCCACTAAATCGCCCATAAAAGCTTTCACTATTTGCTCATGTAAATATTACATAGGGAAAAACGACTTGTATCCAGTCACGGTACCTCCCCCCACTTTTAGTATTGTATACGGGATGAAATCATGGATATGGCATTTTGTGGAACAAGTCTAAAGTCATAGGAGGTGTCGATTGGATTCCTGCCTGCCTCCATTTACACTACACATACAGTATACAGTATATTTGCTAACAGAAAGCAATTGAAAGGACGGCACTTTTGGATCATTGTGTACTGTGTACATATTCAACAATAAAATAACAAGAGACAGTCGACCCTGAACTCTGTGTACAAGTGTCATGAAACTATTTTATTACGCAAAATAACTGTCTAATCATTTTGACTATGCAAATCATGATTTTTCTGATGATCTTAATAATAGTTTTAGCGAATGTCTGGTAAAATAATCAGATTTTTTAAAAATCGGTACAAATATATAATTTGATGATTGTTAGAATTTATTATAAAAATCAATTTTTAATCAAGGTTTTTCAATATTACAAAATTGTTTGAAAGTTTATTTTCTTCTCTTACGATGATATTGAACGCTCAAAAAATGGACGACAGGCTAAATATTATCAAAAAATTCAGCCTTACAGACGACATTTAGGTAACACACAAAAAATGCAAATGTTTTCTGAACTATAGTACAAAGAAATAGAGAAAACAGAATGTCAAAATGATTTTAATACTCAAACAAGTTTCTCAAGCACAAGGATTCAAGTGTAAACTCATGGAAAATCAAAGAATACCCGCATCTTTTGTTTGCCTTTTAATTGAAGAATAACATCCATTTACATGGGTGACTGTATAAGTGTGAAAAATTTCTCGCTGGGTGTGCGTGTTGCCTGTACATTGAGTCTATTTTCGGATAAGATCACAAATGAAAAGTCCTCAGGGGAAAGTCTCACTCTTTGACGTGGATAGAGAGAAAGTGTGTGTGTGGAGGGAGGGAAAAGGAAATGTATGATTACCGGAGTATTGTAATTACCTTTTACTTCTAAACCACTTGAGTTAGGGATGGTGGGTGGGTGTTTGAGCGTGAAATACGGCTCGTCCTTCTGTGACTGATCGCCAGACTCTGAGAGATAGAAAGAAAAATGGAGGGGAAAGAGAGAAGTGGAAAAAAAAGTGAAAGAATAGGAGAAAAGAGAGAGAAGAATAAAAACCTGTTGTTGAGCTGTGTAGTGAGTGACTACACAGCTCTCCTCTGTGTGTGTGTGTGTCTGTAATATAGGTCGCTGTCGGGAACACACACCTCAAGTTCTTCACTCAGGCAAGAAGCTCACTTTGATGCTACAATATTTTAATTGAATATTTCCCCTTCACTCACTCTATCAAATTCAAAAGATTTCTCTACTCGTCCGCCCCAACTTTTTGCATAACGCAGTAGATTTCTCTCTCATGTACTTGTCCCCGTCATACATCCTCCCTCTTTCTATCTTTCTCTTTTACCATCCCTTCACCCCAGTTACTTACTATACTCTCTCTCTCTCCTCTCTCCTCCAGCTCTTCAATCATCCTACACGCCAGCACTTTAGGTCACACTCGAAGCTACGTCTCCATCCAATGATGGAGATCCAGTGAATATCTCATGTATTTTGTATGTACACATCCATACACACAACTGACTGTAGTGGAAATTGAATTCTGTTATATTTATAGGTGTTTATGTATATTAGACTTTCACTCACAGCATTACACTTCAAGTCTTCCCTTTCCCCTTCTGTACCCTTAGACATCGACTGTGCGGAGTACACAGCTAACTTCATACTCGTCCAATCAAGCATTTGAATCCAACTTCATATTTTACAATTGGATCACTTCACTCTCACACTTTCCTTCTCTCTTCACACACACACAGTTTTATCGCCTTAATTATATGCTTATACTCTTCTCAATTACGGTGCTCATGTCAATTTCAGATTGATTTAGGTCATCAAAATCCTCACTACATTCCATCTCGAGGTCCTCTCACTCTTTTTCCATAACACATATCTTGGGTGTCTACTTTCCTGCTCACATCAAGGTCATCTCTCATCATTCATCAATGAACAATGAAAACAATGAAGAGGATGTGGTGGTGATGGGGGGAAAAGGGTTGATATATATAATATTGAACACCATCCAGTGTCAGTGTCAGTGGAAAAATGTATTGATGGAGATGAATGATGGGGGGTGTAAGTATTCATTTACTTTTATTGACTTCAAAAATTCTTCACACTTTTTCTGTAGCCCTTGAACGGCTTGAGGGTCAGAGGAGAGAAAATAATTCCAAATTGTATTGACTGTACTCAAATAAGGGAATGTGGACTTACCGTTTGATCATGATTTTTTGAAATTAATAATACCAAAAATTTACGTTTTGATAATTTCTTACAATTAAATGTTGAAAGTTTTGACATGCTATTCAAACTACATATTACCTTTGTCGTCAGTGTATGGATCTACAATTTATTAAATCAAATTTAATATGAACTTTTGTAAAAAATTGTGAAAATTGACAGAGAGATACATGCGTGGGAAAATGTGATGAAAGTTTTAATGGTATATAGTGTACAAAAAATCCTCGTCTCCGTGCGTCTCGCTTTTTTGTGATACACAGTGTACATTTTCAAGGAATCATAAAGAGGAAAGTTGGTAGGTTAATAGTGAGTCCTTCCACCGTTCATCCTGGAGATGCTCCACATTCCCTCAAATTCACAATAAGAATCAGATGCAGAGTACACACACTCACTCCTAGAAAATATTACATGTGTGTGTGCATATGGGAAGAGAAGGGAAAAGTGAATTGGAGAGTGGTGTGGTACAGTTTTATAGACGTCACGATGTGGAACAAGATAAGTATTTTAGTATTTCATCTGACGAAAGGACTGAACAATGGAATAGGCAGACCAGAAGAACGTGAATTTAAATGATGATAGGTTCAAACTTAAATACAAGAAGGAGAAGAAGATGCGAGTAGAAAGAGCAAGACGTGAATGATAGCTCCATTTTCCATAGAGGATATATAAATACATGGAGAGAAAGTGGAGATGGAGGAGTACCTGAAAACCTGAGCTGAAAACTAATGGTGTTTCAACATATAATGTATACATACCCTCACACACACACATTTACATACCCATACACACTACACAGTGGAGGATGTACAAAAGAGACAGGAAAAATGTAAGACAAAAATTCAATTTCTTTGGTAGACCAAAGACCGTCGAGCTTCATCTTCTTACAATGGTGGATAATACCCTTCTCCCTCTCTCCTACTTTCTCCCTCCCCTATCATAATAATATGAACTGTGCATACATGCATACTTAATACATCTGTAGACCGTCGTCATTGCACATCACCACTGGAAGAAAATCCAACCAGAGAGAATTATATAGAATTGCTTCCTAATATAACACTCCACCAAAGTTGACTACATACATACATATGAATAGTATGTCTATAAATGATTGGTATTTCATATGCTGAGAACATCAAAACTGTACCTAGAGAGAGAGAGAGAGTCGTCTCTGACTCGTACGTTTTTTATACCTACATTTTATATTGTCGACTTTGAGAGTCTCTACGTAATATGTATGCCGTCAAATAGTTTAGTTTCACTACTACTACCACCGAAAATAGAATAGAAATAGAATAGTGACAGAGAGAGAGAGAGAGTAAAAGTACATGGATAGTGCTCTCTCTCTCTCTCTGTGGGATGATGAGCGAGGAGAGGAAGAGAGAAAATATAGACATGGAAGGCACAAGGCACAAGAAAAAACGGTGAGCCGAGGACCAAGATTATATTCAGGAAAAGTCAGAACCAACTATTACGAGAAAATTAAATGCCAAACATATTTCAAATGGCTTGGTGAACAAAAGCATTCAAGTGTACTGATGTCAGTAGACGTAGAGGAGGAGGATGTGAGTGTGAATGTGGGTGTGTGTGCCTGCCTCCTTGCCTTCCCTACCCTAGTATCTTGGATATTATGAAGTGAAGACGATGTGAGAAGAGGACCAAGTAAGAACATACTTGAAGAAGGAAGTCAAGTTGTCGATCCCTTTGGCTTTTCTTTACCTTGGCCTGTGTGTGTGGACGGAACGTCGCCGCCACCGGCAGACTACAATAAACTTGCTCCGGTCCATTCTTACATTTTCATTTCACATAATATGCTCGTATAATATATACGGTAATATCAAAAAAAATGTAGAGCCCTTTTTCGTCTCGAGTGAGAAAATTCTTGAAATTCTCATTGAATATAGTCACGAATTGTCGATTATTCCGTCCCGTACTTAGGACACCCACCCGACCGTCTTAGAAAACTAATAGAGTAAAAATTCATTTCATCATACGACCAGGGTGTGACTTTCATGTACTACCGTTGAATACTTAAGGTGAATGAAAGACATGTCTCCTAAAAGAGGAGAGAGAGAATCACCACCATATATTTTAAGATAATGATGATAATGTCCAAACTAAATAAAAATTCTCCCACATTTTTCCTTTTGTCTACGTCCTTTAGGTTGCTTATCTATTCCAAAGACGCTCATGTTGTACTTACAGAGCATTCAGTCTTCTCACAAGTCAAGAGACAGAAAAATTCCTCAGCTTCATTTCGCCCCTTCTTTATTGTCATTTAACTTTCATTATGTGAAGGTATTAGCGTTCCTCCACTCGAATTCAACATTACATTGCTTTTTATCGACAATGCGGGTGGCTCAATATGTCATCGTACACTCACAAATTATCTTGAAGCCATCATCAAATGATTGAGAAAATTTATGAACCATTCAAATAATTAAAATGCTGTTATTTAAAATACCTTTCGGTAATGATTTACTGGGTCAAAGTTTAAATATCATGCACATGCAAAATATGTATAATATAGACAAAAGAAGGAATTTCACAAAAAAGAAAAAATTTTAAATATCGAACTGAAAAAGTAAAATAAGTTTCTTGGGAATTTTTTGATCTAACTAAAAGTTTTTATCATAAAATTTAAAATAACTTCAAATTCTACAGCTAAAATCAAAGGTTATCTTATCTTCTTCGCTTTAAAAACCTTGGTGGTGGACGTTCTTCTTCTTCGTCATCTTCATCATAGTTGTTGTTGCGGGTTCTGCTCAAGCCGCTCTGTACATGTTCAACAAGAATATCTTTTTATAGAATTTGTCATCAGTGAAAACATAAATTGAAACAACACTAAGAATAAACAGATCTACGCCTCCAAGCCCATGGGTTTGTTGTCTGTCATGTATACTTTCACGTGTGTGTAAGTACATATTGTTCGAGGAAACGATTTATAAAATATTTTCTAAAAGATATGAGAGAGAGAGAGAGAAAGAAGTAGTAGAAAGTTGTATGTAACAAGAGTAAACCTGTTGAATGGTACTAGAGTTGTTGCCGTTTCCATCATCACTGGATTCAGCAGGGCTTGCGTCTCGAGTACGTTTATTCTTCTTCTTTTTGTTGCTTCCTTTCTCATTCGTGTCCGCGAGGGCTTTGAGTTTATTCATCTCTATGCGGAAGTCCCGAGCAGTACTTAGTTTTGTTCCGGCTAACAGATTGACCTGAAGCACAAATCAATCAGTTCTCTTTAGATGGAAAATTTGCTAACATTTAAATCCAAACATACTGTATACACACGACACACACACACTGTGTGCGTATGAGCACTGACAGAGGTATATCATCCTCTCTACCCACTCAGGCACTTCCCGACCGTACTTTCCTACAGTGTGAACGTGAACACAGGAAAAATTCTATTTCCGATCTCTTCTACTGTCGTCATCTCAATAAAATCTCAATGAATACCATGTCAAATGCATTGTGTGGGTCCGGTATTGAAAGGATACGAAAAAAATTGCATCACCATCTCACTTTTCAATTTTCAAAGGTTCCACCTACACAATTCAATTTAATCTAACCTCTTCAAACGTCTTGTCAATTGTTCTCTGACTACTACACCTATTTTTAAATACATTCATTTTCTCCAAACAAATTGCGGCTGCATTTGATAGAAATTCAAATTCTGACCTCCTATAGTGTGCAATCTGACACTGAGTCTAATATTTCTACTAACAACTATTTTCCAATCCCTACTAAAATACGCAATATCACATACATGCATAATGGAAATTAATTACATAAATTGTAAAATGTGTACGCTCACGTCAGCTTTTTGGCAGAGTAGAATGAGCTGCTGTTCGTACTTTTCCACTTGGTAGACCATTGCCTAATAAAAATTTTAAAAATGCAACAAGCAATTTAAGCATCAGACACTTGGTTTTAAAAATCAAATACATTAATTGACATCTCTCTCACCGGTATTGTTTTAGCATCTTTTACTAGCTTTTGTTTCATTGCCGCCGGAACTCTTCCTCCTTTCTTGACGGTTGACTTGAAAAGTTCTTCCGCCGCCTCTTCACGTTGAATGCCCTGTCATCAATTGAATTCAAAATGTGATTCTCTTTGGATGTTCTTTCATACTTTCTCCTCCTGACATTCAACTTGCAATGAAAGTCTTTCACTATACTAACATAAAACGGTGTAAAAGCATTGTGTAATTGAAAGCAGTAGAGTCGAAAAGCTTTCTCTTATGTTCAATTTACGTTCATTTTCTAAATTTTCAGTGCAATAATATAAATATGAATAATACATCTTCATCCAAGCATTACTACATTCCGTATAAAATTCAGCGAAATGGCACAGATGTAAGGTTTCAAAATCATTAAAGTTCCACCAGGACGTCAAATTAATAATGATTTTATATACTTGTATGTATTTCACTTTCATTGTGTACCAAGGACAGTGGAAAAAAAAGGTCTTACTTTGTTTAAACTACTACAACATACCTCAATATGGCTGATAAATGCTTCCACTCTGATCTTAAAATCCCTTCCAATTAGTTTGACAAGACTGGCAAACCTAAGACAAGTAAACCTTTCATTCCTTATGAACAGCACGCATTCGAAAAACAACACGCCACTTTCTTCTTCAACCTCATCAGCAGCATTGATTCATTCAGGTGTGAAAACAAAGGGGAAAGAAAGGACGAGAAGGTTTAAAGGAAAGAAGGTGTTTGAGGAGAGAGGGAAAGTGACAGACTGGAGAGAGAGAGAGAGAAACGTGCAGCAAAATGTGCACACGAGCAGATTAATTTCAAACGAACGTAACTTCATTGTGTCCCCTCCTTTAGTTCACATTATACTTTTTCACAACAAAGTACATGTACATTGACATACATATCAAGATGAGGACACAGTGGAGTTATATTCTTCTGAATATAATGCACATTGTAGCTATACTCAGACAAAAATGAAATGTAGAGACTTACTTTCTTTCGGAAAATTCCACCTTATTCTTCGAATGAATTTCAATGAGATGTTCAGTAAGGAGCGTAGTCGTGATAAAAACTTGACCCAAAAGTCTTTGTAAAATATCGATACAGGGTCCAGGAGGGAAACTACTTCGTATTAATTCAGTCGAAAGATTGATCAGAAAAGTCAGCATAACACATGCCTTGTCCCTTAGGTCTGAGAGTGTTTCTGTGTACATTCAATGAAACAAGACTCAGCAACAATCCTCTTACAATGCGAGTCTAACATACACATATCAAAATAGACATTTCCCACAGTAAATAAACAAAATCACAGGATGTTTTTCAACATTTGATCGATACACTACTCCGTCGTGTGAAAAACGTTCAGCGGACACGTGCGTAAGCATACTTCATCTCTGATACGTGTAAACACATACAAAGTCTCTGTTATATAACGTACTATACTTACATCGAAACGATACACTTACCTAGGGCATAATAATGGCTTTGTGCTCTCAACCTCTTTATAATAATAGTCACAAGGCCGAGACTACGTTCAACATAAAGTCCAATTGTAATTATAACAATGGGAGCTGTGTCTTCAGTGATTAGCCAAAAGTTGTCATCAAAAGGAATCTGCGTTTCCTATAATAGCAAATAAGTACTATAGTATCGAGTCATCAATATGACAATACATGGGTCTTATGGAATCTGAATACTTTAAACACTTACTGGATCGACATCACCAAGGACGGAATGACACTGTTTGGCTAACATGACAAAAATTTTCTCAGATTGTCCCACCAATCTTGAACCAATTCTCAAAATTGTTTGGACGACAATACCACAAATTTCTACGGTCGGAATGGTGGTATCCTTTGGAATTTTCGCGTAGTTTAAGCACCAAGTCAGAACCTTAAGAAACATTAGTCAACAAGACGTTTCAATTTTCTTGACATGTATGAGCTTATTATGACATTGAAAATTTTTTCTCGAGTACTCTTATTAACAAGCATTCACAGAAATATAATATTGGTTAATTTGATCCCTTATAAGGTGTTCTTATATATCATCATTCAAGAAAATTGGGACAAAACTCCAATTTCATTTTGACTGAAATATACCTTTTGTGAAACTACCGTAGCATCGAATGGCAAGGATTTACACATGGTGTCCAGAATGGAAAACAAATGCTCCAGTCCTTTCTCGTTGTTTCCATCAATGGTGCACTTGTTTACAATCACGGTCCATGTATTAAAGAAATGTTCAAATAAGCTCTCGACAGTATATTCATCATACTCATTATTTTCTGCAAATAAATATACCAAAAATGTAATGGTATTTAAGATCTACATCACTAGAAAAACTCTCATTAAATAAAGGGAGAATAGTGTGTACACTTGATGTAATACATACCAAAAATTCTAAGAAACTCTATAAAGGGCAAGAAACTGTGATCATGAAGAAATTCTACTAGGTCAAGGATAATCTCAAAGCGAAGGACATCTACAGACACTGTTTCTGTTTCAAGAAATTGTATTTCATCGTCATCATCAGTGTCCATAGAAGACTCTGTATTATTATCATCAGCTTTACTACGTAACACTTTCCACAAAGCCCTGTAAAGATAAATACTTGCATTATTATTTTGACCAGAAAAAATTTCAAATAAAAAAATGGAAAAGTAAATGGACAAAACGTTTCCTCAAAGAAACGTACCCAGCTATACTCGCGAGAGTTGACAATACGTCTGTTATTTTTTGGTCTCGTTCCTTCAACGACTCGTTGTTTTTAAGTCGGTCAATCTTCTGCTTGATAACATTTAAAACAAATCTCTCAAAATTCTTTTGTTTTTTCACAAGTCTCAGTACGTTGTCTTCATCACCAGGAATACTACAATTAGATAATGAAATAAACTTTTCGTATAATTTAACCCTTATAGTTCAATAGTGGATAAGGAGTGAAAAAATGTGGTGGAAGAAAGTTACTTACGTGTAAAGTAAATGGATAATTTCCAAGATGCTTTCCAAATTCAGAATGTGCGTCAAAACAAATTCTTTGGGTTGTTCTTGCTTTAATTTCGTTTTTGCACTCGATTTTTGTGATTCTTGTGTTCCCGTAGATGCTGTATCAGTGGATGTATTTGCTTTCTTTTTACTTTTACTTTTATCTTTTGTATTCGTCTTTGTCCTCGTAGTGCTCGCTTTATCCTTCTTCTCTTTCTCTTTGTCTTGTTTAGTTGGCTTAGGAGGAGGCTGTCAAGAATTTCAGAGAAATTTGATTAAGAAATTTGTACAAGAAAGTGTAAATTAATGAAATAGTCTTAAAATCGCTCGTAATCAAAATTCTTACTGCTAGGCAGGGTTCAAATTCTAAAAGTTTCCTAAAGAGATATTGCATTTTTTGATCATCTTCAACATCGTTTCGTAAGGCAGTATACTCTATCAGTGCTTCAATCGTCTGTAGTATTTGCAATAAAAGTCCATTCCTAACGTATCTCACGGATTCTGTGGGACGATGACCATTGGAAGTTCCCAAGAGAGAGGATGCATTCTTTAAAAAAAGATTATTTAGTACAATTTCATTCATAAAAATTATATGCCGTGTAAAAATAATTCGGAGTATCTCACTTTTTCAACGGTAATAAGACTGATTGAAGATACCAGATCAATCCAAGCGTCAAGGATAACTTCACAGTCGACGTAAGTAACTGACTGATTTTCAAAATCCTCCGAAATGTTCTTAGAAATTTTTCTGCCCCTCAAAGTCACAAAGCTTAGACTGTGGATAGAATTTTTTTTAAAAATGTAATTAATTTTTCAATAGGGATTCCTTCTCTAATGAATGATATTCACTTGCTACCGATTAGAGGTGTTAAAGTAATGGTGTAAAAATATTTTTCTTTCAACTATTAAATATTTACCACTGTATTAGTAGTCCTAATTCTTCCTGAAACATTCAAAATTTAAGAATTCAAAATTAACTACTTATATGCAATTTGAAAAAGACAAAAATGTTATATGTTTATATTATATCTCACAGCGAAAGTCATGCCAGTAGAATTTGTAAAGTCTAACAAATTGTTCATTCGAATTTCAGAGCATTGAGCATTCATATGTTGCTTGACTTGTGTCTGCAAATGGCTACAAATTACTTCGATCAACTCGGGATTTTTTCTTGAAACCACATGAAGACCTTGACAAATGAAACAACAAAATCGAGACATTAGCTAATCTAAAAGTTAAAAGGTACGTAAAGACTAAAATAATTGAAAAAAAGTTACCCAAGTAAAGACGTTCCCGGACTTCACTATTTTGACTAAAAAAGCGTTTTAATATCGACAACAGTTCATAACACAAACACTCGTTTTCATTTGTAGCTACCAAGATATTAGGAGCATGCAACTGAGAAGGTTGGGTAAAGACAATTGGCTGACTTTCGCTATATTGACTTCTTGATCTTGGAATATCACCGACAATTCTAGAATTTGAAAGGAGCAAAACCATGGTCTGCACAGAAATTTTCCGAGCTTCGGCAGATCTAACAAAAGGTAACGAAATATATTTGAAACATTATTCACAACTACTTAACTTGTTATTTTTAAACGTATAGTGACAATATCCAACATACTTCCAAATTGTTTTTCTGACGACCATAATCATTTCATCCAATAGATTACGAGAGAGTTGAAATGCTGGTATCAAGGATTTGATGATTGGTGTGGCAGTCTCAACAGTCATGAGGGGTAAATGATGGATTAGTTCATTGATTCGACCCGACATTGTGCTCTGAACAATTGTACGAATCAATGACCTCAAACAAGCAGCTAAACAATCTTTTAACAAAAAAAGTACCAACCGTGAGATCAGACTACTTTTATACATTCTGACATTTTTCTATTAAAAATAATTCAATTGTCAAATTTTTTTTACCAATATGTACAGTTGATTTTGTCTTGAGTAACTCATTCATAACTGTAGGGAAGTAATAATGTTTCTTCTTCACAATAGACTCTATGATGAAGCTTCCCAATTCTCTACATGCTGTGGCAGGGTCATAAATCTCGGATGGAACGTCGTCAACATTTAACAGAACAAGTCCAATGTCTTTCAGACCATCAAATAAAAAATCCAATTCAGAGGATCTAGAAAACAAAAAAGAAAAAAAGGACACGCCTTACAGAAAATGAAAAACATAAAAACATTTCTAAATTGAAATAATTATTATTACTTGCAATCGATGACAGATTTAAAGCAGTCCTTCACAGAATCAGTCCTATCACCTCGGGCAGTCCGATACCATGCATTAGTATTACTATTGTGAGAATCCTTCAAACTATTCATAATGGAACGTCGTAAGATTTCCATAATCTGCACCGAAAAGAACACATGTATTAAGTATAACAAGACAAGAACCAAATTGATGATCGAACTATTGTACTCACTTGCGATTTAATATGGTCAATACTAGTCAGTCCCAAAGATAGAGACATGATGAATGGGGTCATCAGAAAAGTATGATCGTCACACGAATATCTAATCCTTTTGACAATCTCTCGTACTAAGGCAGAACTATGTCGGGCTGCATGGATGAAATGATATACAACTGTACCAAGTGAATTCCGTTTTGCATGTAAACCTGAAATCAAAATTATTCATAAAAATCTGAACGCATGGTAATACAGCGTTGAGAATATCTTGAAAAGTAATCATCATCGTCAAAAACTAACTTGAAATTTCAAACTCATCGTGGTCCAAAGTCATTCCTTTAAAATAGTTGTCAAAAATGTGTACAAGTTCTCCAGGTTTTCTTTCCGTCGCCAATTTCAATAATTGATAAGAGATGGGTGGTACAGCAGACGGCTCCAGTACTTTTATAGATTGTGCAGCTGTATTCAGAATAGAGTCAATCTCGTTGATGTCCAGTGTTGGAAATTCCCTACACAATTAAAAATTAGATAATTTAATTATGTCAATGTAGCCATCAAAAAATATCCATGATACATTTCGTTTATCTCAATATTAAATATTGAATACCGTAAAGCTTTAAAATATGGCCTGTCTCAAATTAACGCCCCCGCAGGATTTATCCCATTTAAAATACATCGCGCTCTATGAATTTTTTCTATGAAGTTTCCAGAAATGGCCCGGGCCATATTTTAAAGCTTTACGGTATTTACCGCATGGCTGCTATTAAGTAGGGAGAATTTCGGGAACCCCACGTGAGTCGACAGAGTTGATTGATGATAGCTGTTTGATATTCTCGTCCATCAAGTTCATCTTCTTCGAATGGGATTTCCGTACGGGTACTTAAAATCCCAACGACTTTTCCAAAAATCTCAATCCATCTAAGTACATAAGAGGTAAGTAATTTTCAAGGGAAAAAATCAACATTAGAGAATAACGACAAATATTTGATTCATGAACAGAATACAGTGGAAAAATAATATATTTGATAATACCGTGTGGGAACATCGCTGTCTTCATGGGATTTCATATAATCAACACAATGAATGACAGTATCAGTTAATACTTTTGTCGAGAAATGTTTTGTCTCGGTAAACACATAACCAGCCAAGTCACAGATTTCATCCGCTGAAATTTGAAGAGGATTAATCGTCAAGTATAATACAGCCTTCAGAATCTACAAAGAAAAAATTTCTTAGAAAATCCACGAATAAACGGACTGTTGAATGATTAAATTCGCGAAAACTGAAAACACATAAAAGACATACAGTGAGTGCTCGATCATCCAATTCCTCCTTATTGATTCTATCCAGTGACTCAATTGCTTTCTTCAAGATCGTAAACTTTCTACCACTACCCGAGTTGGCCAACAGTTGAGCGAAACCTTCCACCGGCTGAAAACAAAGTGTCAACAAAGTGAAAATTGAGATCTTGGATAATTTCAAATTTTACAATTGACTTACCGTCCGGGTCTTGAAAACGTCATTGAACCGTTCATCCCAACTGTCCGGTGGCAGCTCACTCCGAGGAACGAACTGAAACAGACTCATTTAAGGTCAGGTCAACGTCTTTTCTCGATCGTAAAAAGAACGTCGAGATGAAAAATTTGAAAAATATTACCCGCCTTCCCTTCCCGCCCCGAAAAGAAGAGGGAGATTTGAAGAAACTTTGGAGAAAAAAAATCGCCGATCCGGGTCAACTCGTCACAATGTTACCTAACAAGAAGACTCCAAACAGAAAATGCAAAAAGAAGGGCCTGGCTTCGTCAATCTCGTTTCGTACTCCATCCGACTGGAGAACACTTTCGGATGACTCTGATCAGGAAGTTTGTACTTTTGCCATGAACGGTCGCTGTACATCAACATTGTTCAACGACTGTCCTTGCAAATCGTCCCATGATGTGACAACAATCAAGAAATTGTTCCCCTGTAAATACTACATGTCCCGGACGTTCTGTAATCGAGAAACATGTATGTATCTTCATGAAGAATTTCCTTGCAAATTCCATCATCTTAATGGAAACTGTAGAGATGGTGACAACTGCAGATATAGTCATGAGAGAGATGAAACAACGTTGTTTCTTTTAGAACGGGTAAGTATTTCACATTAAATTGATTCCGTTTGAACTAATTGTTCAAAAGTGTTAATTCCATGTGTTCCTTATTAAATTAGGTATTTGAAGAGCACAGACGAAAACAAGAGGAGAATATTGTTCGCACCACCAAAAAAAGTCAGAGTGAAACCGTCGTAACACCTCCTGTAGAGACTGTTAGTACCCCGACAGAGGAGTCTTCTTTTTCCGCAGAGATTGCTGCCTTGCTGGAAGAAAATTCATCTGTTTCACCCAATCTCCCAATCACACTGAGCTTCTACACATCCCGAGATGAAGAAGAAGAGAAAGACACAGCATCATCATCAACTCCACTCCCATCTTCTTTAGAGCAATTACTCCAGTCAAATGAAGATGAAAAGATGGAGGAGGATGACAAGTCATCAAAATCATCTGAAGATGAACTTGAACCTGATATACTGTACCCATCGAAAACAATTTCAATTACCCTACCCCCACTCAACATAAACAGCAGCAGCTCTCAGGATGACCGTCCTACACCTCAAATCAATCCTCAGATGCAGTGGAAATTGCGTAAAGTTATACGTAATCACAAAATTGACTACAAATCCATTAGGAGTTCATCCAGTCCACGAGAAATCTTGATGGATCCTCGTCTATCAAAAAATAGATGTTTATAGCTTAGATAGATATTTAAGTTAAAATCAATGTCCAAAATGATTGTGGAGGATGATAAAGAAGAAGATTTCATAAACATCTCATGTCTTTTATAACAAACTTTAATAAACAAATAATGCAATCAAGTATTCAGAATATTTGTACCGACCATTTGAATGCATTTTTGCAAATAAGTATTACCTTTTTGTAAAGTCAAACAAATGGCAATGACTTTTTGCCTCCTTTGGACTTGAGAATGGCATATTTTTAAAATTCCTATTACTGTTGAAAATTATCAGGCCATATCTGTTGGAAGATGCATTTAAAGGTTTGATGTGTGTGTGTATCACGACAAAGACCAGCACAAGATTATATTGAATTTACCTATGTAATAGTAATGTGATCACACACATACAAAATACATATGGAATGTAGGACGAGAAGGATGCAGATGAAGCCTGCAAAAGTGAAATTGTTGGGGCAGCTATATTTGGAAGTGGTGTGTAGGTGTTTAGCATACCATCTCCACGGAAAAGATTCTACACACACTTTGTGTGTGTATGTGTACCAAAGAAGATGCATGCCAACTAATGCCGTTGCCTCCTGGTCGTCGAGAAGAAGCAGAGAGAGAGAGATTCTGTTGCTTCTGCTCTAGTAGTGTGTGTGTAGTATTATAATAGTCAACCCAGAAGTTAAAGACAAGTATACTAACAACATCTCTTCAACCCATTCTCCTCGTTGTTGTTGTGGCTCGACACATTCGGTCTTGATTTTTCACTTCATTTGGCCATTGATATTGATTTTTACAAAAACTTTTTTGACAACCCATTCCAGGAAGGGTCTACACACAATTAATTTTTCTTTTGGAAATGAAGTCAACTCGTCAAACTGCCCATATAATTTATGTAATCCTGGAAAACAAAAAACCAGAAAACTTGTTGTTGTTGTTGTGAAAATATCCTGTCAAAAAGATGACAGAGTTCAATTTTTTTCTATTGTCTTCCTCCTCCCAATCCCATCTTGATTGGTTTGTTAGTGCAAAAGATTAAATTTTTAAAAGAAGAAAAGGGCAGAGTTCTATCAACACAGTTTTTTATCCCTATTGTTTCTTCCTCTCAATCTTTTTCCATGGAAGGGGAAAACTTTCAAATGAAAGAAGATCACGAGGACAGAAGTCGGCCAACAACTCCAAGTAACTATAAAACTAAATTATAATTTTCTTTTCTGTAGATATACTACATATAAATACAGTATATTATTGTAATTATTAAGATGAGTGACAAGCAAGTCTTTAAACTATAGACTTACTTACACGTTATTATTATTACCATCCCTTTTTATAGAATATAATAACCCCACGTCCACACAATTAACAAACATTATTATTGAAACTAACTAGTGGTGTGTGTGTTTTATTTTACTCCCCCCGGAAATAAAACAGTGAAGAGTCACGTTTTGCCTTCAGCCGTAGTTCATGTGGGAAAAGAAGAGGAGGGTCTCCCGTGCACTAATATGAAAAATTAGATGTACATATTTTGTATTCACCGACAATTACGGACAACCAATTAGCACATCAAATTAATCCATGACAATCATTTTTAAAAGACTTCATTAGGGATGTATTGTTCACATGTGTGTGTGTGTGTACTGACTGATATTTAGGAGGATAAATGGCTAAATATAATGTAGAGACGAATATTTAACTTCTTGACAATGTATATGTATTAATGTGTATTATTATTATGTGTACGTAGAAATCTTCTTTTGCCTTGTGAGTTCAAGTGTTATATCCAGAGGCTTCTGTGAACGCGTGTTGTTTTGGTCATCTTCTCATCGCCCACGCACAATTTTTTGTGTGTGAGTGAGAGATTTTTTTTGAGACTTGTTCACAATTCACAACCATTCTAAACCTCATGTTTGGATCGAACATCCTCTGCTTTGTCATCATTCGACTTGTAAAGCGACCGTTCTTCTTGCTTGATATTACTATGATGATGATGAACAAGTTTCCTATCGAGGTTTTTTACTTTTTTTAACCTCTGGCTCAAAGCAAAACTCAAGTGCCTGGATGATCCTTTTTTTTGAAGACTCAGTACTTGATTCTGATGAAGTGAAGTGACAGCGAGAGCCATAATTTTGTTATTCATACATGTATTTATGAAGATACTGTTTTTTTCGTTTTAGCAAGTAGGTTTTTTACAATGACATGGACTGTATTATTAGATGGAGGCAGGGCAGGTTAAGAATCAAGTGAATTAATGGATGAAAAAAGAGTGTGTGCGTGTGTACTTACTTACACGGCAAGATTAATTCCATTTAAGCTGTTGACAGATCAGGACACACTTGGATTTAGTCATCACATCATTCTATAAATAACAAAAGTCACAACACTCAGTTCCCTTGATGATTAGCTTCAGAGATACTGGAGAAAACCAATAAAATAAAGTATACCCCTATACATCTTCTTCATGAGTATCCGAAATTCTTTGACTGTTTCAATAGGAAACACATGGAAGTTGTGGAATTTTTTTGTGGAAAACAAAATTGAAACCTTGTATTTAAGTTCCTTTTATAGATGCAAGAAATGGGGGACTCCAACTTCCCTTGAATATCTTACCCTTATGTCTTATTTGAAACACTCTACTCAACGAAGGGAAGGGGGCAAAGAATTCCACCTTTGCATGTACTAAACAAGAGTTTCAACAAAAATGATTCAATGTCAACTTGGACTGACAGACATAATGACCGTACATAAAAATACATACAGTAGATGACAACTTTTTCCTCCGTTTGATGAATAGTTTGAAAAGTTCAGAAATTCCTTCAGAATTTTTTCAAACTTATAATTTTTGATGTTTGTGACACATAATACTTGTACAAGTACAACATAAATGTAATAATGCTCTCTCTCTCTCTCATTCTCCACAAGTCTTACTATTTCCCTTCTACATATTTTACGTGTAAAAAAGGTAGTACACACGACACTGACTGCTGTCAATGATTCTGGGGATGGTGTGAAAGTAGGAACAAGCATACAAATTGCAAGAGTGTGGGAAAAACCACACACAAACACACTCGAATGGTATTTCACTGTGTGTGTGTGTACTAATACCACGTTCAGTTTTTTCCCTCTTTTTCTACAATACTGGAGGAGACGAAGAAGAACGCACACGAGCAGGGGAGAGAGATGAGGAGAAGGAATATTGCTTTCAGGACAGTTGAGATCAAAAATAGAACTTTGTCGATGCATATTTCGGAGGGGTTGTGTAAACACTATAAAAATACTGATTGTATGTTTTTATGGGTTGCATGGTGTAACAACTATATTAGATCTCTCTTTTCACTGTGGGAAGGGGAAGTGCAACGAGAGAGAGAAGGGAAATGATTCGGTTGTCTACAAGATGGAAAAAAGTCCTGCTCATTAATTCTTAATTTTTATTTCTTACTTTTATAGTTGTCATTCCTTCCTTTTTGAACAAGAATAAAAAATTGTGAATCATCACACAATGATGACAAATACTATGGGCTGAGATTCAAAACATGCAAAGAAAGACACAGCCAACTGAACCAACTGGAAAAAAGTAACATAATGTCATGGAATGCAAGAACACCACACATTTAGTAGTCTTTACGTGTACGTGTGTGTGTGTAGACGATCTGTCAAGCAACTACATCGTTAAATTTAAATTTATGCTGGTACAAATTCATATTCAGCATTCGTCACCTAAACCGTTGGAATAATTACGAGAAACTAGGGAACAACTTTTGAGTGAAGATAATAATTACTAAAGATCTTGGCTCTCTTTCTGAACACGCACCATGAATATGAATATTTTTAACTACAATCCGCATTTGGCTTTGAATCTTTCATTATGCCTAGTCTGACTCTGATTCGTACTGAATAGTACGGATGTGTATTTGTATCCGAAAAAATGTCCCCTTGTGTAATATGACAGTTTTCACAAGACTATTGAAATAATTTCAGTGAAATTCAGTAGCTGACTTTGTTTACTTTTTGTATGCTCCAGCACGCATTCTTCTCAACAAAAAGAGAGACTTGTAAAAAAAGTGCATTCAATTTGAGCCCGTCATTACAATAAATTGTACTGTGTGTGTGTGGGTGCATTTTCATTCCTATAGTGGTACTTGATGGGGTCTTGCCCTTAGTTCTTTTATATTTTTTTACGAAAGTGCAGCCATTAAATGTTAACTTCATTGTCATGTTTACTAAATTTCTACTGTGTTCCTTATGTGTGAAATAAAGGACGGATTTATGTACTTACAACCACCCCCTCCCTTTCTTTTCTCTACAAACTTCCACTTTTAACCAATTGTCAGTTACAATTTTGTCACTTATTATTGTTATTGCTAATTCTACTCTTCCTCATATTTGTCCTGTAAATCATTCAGAATAACCAAGAGAGTAAACAATCTCTGTGTGTGCACTAACAAGAGAAAACTTCCCCCAAAACGGGAAGAAACACTAAAAATGGTCGACAATAGAAATGAAACTCTGTTGGAGTGAGCGTATTCGTGTAAAGAAGTTGATAGAGATTGTAGTTTATACAGTGAGCCTCGTAAAAGTAAAGGCCGTGAAGCTCGTATGTACCATATAAAGAAGGAAAGAAACGTAACAATCATACATTTTGAATGTACTGTAACGTGATGTGTCGTACGTGGAAGTCTTTATCTACTTAATGCAACTAAAATTTAGTCTCACTCCCCTGTTAATGAACCGAAAATTCATAAATATTTCCTCATTAAACCTGTGTTTTCAGCCAGTGTGTTGAGTGTTCATAACACAACCACAACTTCTTATTCGAAGTGTGGTAGTCATTTAATACTTCTGGCTTCCATACACTTTACTGTGCTGTACTGTTGGCACACGATAAGAAATTGTAAATTTTAGCGTACCCAGCTTTTGATTGTGAGCAGTGGTTTTTAGTTAGTAAAAGAATATTATTTGTATAATGACCTTGAGACTAAAACATGGAAATTAGAGCTAGTCAACAATGCACAACCTGTGTTTAGAATA
The DNA here is from genome assembly GCA_009870185.1 of Pygmarrhopalites habei. Taxonomy (NCBI): domain Eukaryota; kingdom Metazoa; phylum Arthropoda; class Collembola; order Symphypleona; family Arrhopalitidae; genus Pygmarrhopalites; species Pygmarrhopalites habei. The sequence continues at coordinate 2,261 of WJFB01000616.1, read as the reverse complement.
ATGATGATGATGACAAGATAACCAGACAGAGAGAGACTGGGTGGACAGCCAAAATATAATTTTCAAATATTTTTTAATCCCCTTGAGGTCATAGGTTACTTATACACCCTACTACACACTCTGATGTACGTGTGACAAGACTCAAATAATGAGATTTTTGACATAATTGTGTGAGGTGTGAGGGATGTTGAATAGGATTCTGGATGATCATGTTCAATACACTTTATCCTCTGACTCACCATATCATGATTAATAATTTTAGGCAGTAAAAGAGAAACATGAAGCATATTGTTTTTTTCCCTTCTTACTCCTTCTATGGCCATGACATTAACAAAATGTGGATTGAGAACAGCTGTCTTCTTTCTGTCTCTTTTCAATCAACTGCATTAAGTATATGTTATGATGAGTACCCTTACATGTAAACAAGACCAAATAGATTGAATAAATTTCACTCCATATTATCTTTTGTTGTTAGTTTTTTCAACTGAGGGATTTTACTCAATGAAATGATATGAATTTTATTGTGATGCTCACAACCTGGCATAAGTATAATACACAAAATCTTTACACAGTGCTTACACACATGACAATGTATTACATGATTGCATACTTACTACAATAAACATAAATAAACATGTGTGTACAATTAAGGCAATCCGTTGTCAATTTTTTCCCCTAAAAATCTTACTTACAAACTCATGTCTGACATTTTTTCGTATTGTATGAGACTTACTTTACATGGTTGACAATGGAAGATGGGAAAAAAAGTTATTTTGTTCTTTATACTTGGAAATCATGTATTAAATATTATTTCTTCTTTTATTTATTGTTGAAGAATGGTGGAGACCATCCATTCCTCCAGAGACATATTTGTGGGAGGAGATGAGACGAAAACGAAAACGAGGAGGTTATCCATGGACCCATTTGCAAATGGACGATGATGACGATGATGGGTAATAATTTTCTTCAAGTATTTTAGTTTCAAAATCAGGAGGACTTAGCTGTGGACATCACCCATCATTATTTTCTAGTATGAAATGTTCCTTATCAAAGGATATGTCACAGTCACCTAAAAACGATGAAATGTGTTCGTGACACTTGGAGGTTAAAGGTGGGACGGGATTCGTTTTAATAAAAAGCTAAATACCATTTCAACAGTTAATTGAATAGTGTCCTATCTCTGTGTGACCTTCGGCCACCTGAATGTAATTGTAACACAGTACATACGACTTTGAATGGGATAGAAAGTTCAATGAACTCTGGCTGAATTTGTCTCCTTTTGGTGACATTTGACACTCACTATAATTTCTCAATTATCCTCATCATTAGTTTTCTGTTGAGAGCCGCTGGTGTTTAACTGGTCAGAGACAAAAGACAAATAATTTGTATCCCATACATTCTCTTTGACAAATTGATGGTTAGTAACATACAATTTGTAATCTTTTGAGAAAGTTGATGTATTTTGTCAACTGGCAATTTAGAATCAATCATTTTGACAGTCTACTAATGGGATTCTTTTACCATAACTTGAGTTTGAGTGAGGAAGGAGGATGGATGGGATGTGATGGTTGGGATGAGAGAACAAAAAAAATGAAAACTTGACATTTATTTCTCTTTGTAGTATCCAGTGTGTAGGTTTAACTATTCCATATGTTAAAGTACATGGTGTAAAGTTCATGTCATCGTCAATCAATTTTTATTTTTATTAAAAGGAATTTTTATGACGTCGCCCTATCAGTCATCTTTGTACGTGTATGTAATATTTTAGTAAAATTCATAAAGCACTGTAAAGACTTGTTTGGACATCTCACCATTCGGATTTGAATGCAAGTAAAGTATGTAAGGAGTAGGTGTAGATGGAATATATTCATAAAAACAATTTTAATGGTCATCAATATTTTGTAAATTATCATGACTGAGTTTTTGAAGATGGCATGTCCATATTCAGTTTGATGGCATATTGTATGACGACTATTTTTTAAAGTGGACTCTTTTTTGCTTTTACATTGATCAACTTTAATTTCATCATGTCTCGTTTACACTTTTCTCAAACTGACACTATTAGTTTAATGTGGATGAAACAAAATTATTAAATAAGACCGACAATAACGTGTCTTTTTATTTGTTCCGTATTTCATATCCTAGAAGATTTTTCTTTTCCATAGGGGAGGACGAGGCATAACTACTCCGGAGGCAAAAATAATCCAATGCATATTTTAGTCATTAACCCAGAAACCAAACCTCACATGTGAAAACAATGT
>WJFB01000615.1:0-53696 GCA_009870185.1 Pygmarrhopalites habei | reverse complement strand
TTATGTCGATTGTATCATTTTTCATTTGTGACTAATGAACAGATTACAGACACACACATTTTGCTATTATTATTCACTGAATTTATGTACCTAGGTGGAGTAGAGTTAATTTACAATTGGGATATGTGTGTGCGTGGTTGCGACGATGAACTGTGTTTATGTAGTGGAAGCAAGAGATTCTCTCTCTCATGGATATACGTCAAGTATATATATTTTATTTCCGTACAAAAAAAATTTAAAAAAAGGTTTTCATCTTACTACATGATAAATGAGACTTGATGGGGAGATTGAACGTCTTTCTAATACATACACTGACATTGACTTGTTTAAATGGATTCTAGGAATATTATGTAGGGTAAACGTGGCAGCATTACATATCTATTCGAATTAAAATTACATTTTTATAGTGTGTTGGGTTACCCCCCTTTTAGTATAAAAACAACAACACAACCCCTTTTGACTATAATCTCCATACCTCATGAGAAAATAAGAAATGTTAAGAGTTGTTGGTACTCATTATGCTGGTTGGTATACCCTATTGTATGTGTGTACAAATTTCCTAGAAGTACTGGATGGATAAAATTTATAAATGGCAATTTATTAGAAAAAATTTCAAGTAAAACTGGTTAGGAAATGAAGAAAAAGTGCATTTACATTTAATAATTTTTTACCTACCGGCAACACTTAAAAGGCCGGATGACGCACGACCCACTCACTCACTATTTTGCTACATACTACACACGCAACATAACAAGAAGAGTCATGATATAGTAAAAAAAAGGGTATGCATGACTGAAGAATGTGTACTGTACACACATACACTCTCTCTCTCGATACGAGATATTATGTAAATAATATTCGTATTTTTTTAAGTCCTTGTATGAAAATGAATCTCCAGTAGCTCATGGCCTGTCGTACACAATTCTACTTTATACTCTGACTCTACTCTAAAACCCCGGCTCCACATAAGTACACTACTTGACACCATATTATTAAATATGCTATCACACACACACACGCAAAAATGAACGGTTAAGCTGTCGTGGGAGGTATTGTGATTAAATGATATAATATGAATCCATGTGGATGATCTCTACAGACTCTGTAGTACAGAGACTACCCTACATGGAGTAAATAATATTATAGGTAGATCATGTCAATACACTATGGGAGTGTAGTAATTAAACAAGACACAAGAAATGAATATTCACTGAATCATCAACAAGTACAATCTAAGGTACACTTAATGCCTTCAAGAGAGAGAGAGAGAGAGCGATCCTAATCGTGTTATGGAACAAATTAAGATATGGTACGTGTTCATGAGTGAGGATCGTGGAAGATGTAATATATATAAACAATACTCGTCGCAATTTTCATTACAGGAACAAATTAAAATATTACTTATTCACCACCAAAGTTTCATACCATCCCAAACTCTACTTCACCTCTACACAGTACACACGCATACACACATGTTGTGTACGGTAGTGTGTACATATACACAGGACAGTATATTGGCTGAGAATGTATTTATATTTATATTCTTTTCCAACGAAAATGTTGAGTACACACACAGTTCAAGTAAATAACTATGATATAGAAAGGTACAGAGCCCACATTATTTTTTGTTCGAATTATCAATAACTATCATGGTCAACAGGTACGACCAGGAATTATACAACATCCTTTGAAAATTCAAAGGATGATGGACGAAAATGTGCAAACAGGTATGATTTGCGTGTGTGCGAAACTGCATTTTTTGGTTAATGTATGCGTTTGTGAGGGAACGACACTCTACCATCACCACCACCATTATTACTATGATGATGATGAATAAGTATGGGATGCCATTGTACAAACCATACATCACAATCTATTCCACCACTACATATGTATTTAGTTCTCAAATTTTGATGTGTCCATCAAATGTGGGACAACTAAATGTTTAATCTTTCATTGTCAAATGAAATTGAAAGACCAACTAATTACTACACACGTACGTACACGTACCCTCTGTTAAACTGAGTGAGTGATTTTCTATTTTGAGAGTGAGAGAGGACTTTACCGACGATAATAAATTATTATAGGTTGAATTTATATCGCGTTCATTTCTTTTTTTATCAGATCCACCATTGTGGTACATAACTGATAAGGAAAGTACACTCTTTTTCTTGTGGCAAGTTTATGTTTCGTCCTGCCATTCATATTGTAACTTTATTTTTTTTATATTAAAGTCAAAGTGGGAGGTCCACCTCACTAATTGTACGGTAGTACAAAAGTAGAAAAAGAAGAATGCAAAAAAAAGGGAAAAGAGAGACAGGAGGGGATTAATAATTCAAGAAACCAATTCACTTTATATTATGATCATCATTATTATTTTTGATTAAATTGACTTTTTTTTAATAGTAGAATCATAAAATTTCCATTTATTTCAAATTGTCTATAATATCCACAATAATCAAAATAAATATTTGTCCACACAAAAGGTGGACATGTCAATAGACAAAGAGAGGACATCACAAGGGGATTTTTTCTTTTCATTTATAGTAGATAAACATGATTGCAGGTGACCGTGTCTGTCTGTGTATGAGGCCAGCTTTATGTAAACAGAGGAAATATAAATCTGCATTGGCAAAAAAATTCGCATTCTCCGAAAAGTTGACGCACGTGTAAATTATACAACGAACCTATAGTATTAGCATGAATACCAATTAGTCACACACAATAATTATTACATGTATGCATGAATAGTTTTCGAGCATGTTACATTTATTTTTAGTGTAGTCATATTATTACACACATCCACATAAAATAATTGAGTAGTATAAACTTGTATTTTTATACAAGTTTATTTGCCCTTACGCGAAAGAGAAAGAATTTTCCCCTTCAACACAAATATGCAAATCCACGTTCGGTTATTATTTTTCTTTTTTACAAAAATAAAAATACATTACCTCCACTGATACACCATCCGATTGTCGGAACTCATCCTTCGTGACATTTTGGCTGACTGTGAAATTCCTCTGTTCCTTCTTAGAGAACTATAAGATTTTTGTACTGAAGCACTTTGAACAATATATTTTTTTTATTTTGGAAACAGGAAGAGCTTGAAATTTCCATAAAATGTAGCACCAAACACAATGATTGTCCAAGTTAGCACCGAACAACAAAAACTAGTTTGCATACAACCGAAAGAAATTTAGTCAAACTGGACTGTTCGTATGTAATCTCCTCTCGCAGCCACAAGCAGATAACTACTATGAAAGGTTTGAAATTTCTGTGTAGAATGACGATTCCAGTTCTTGTGTACCAGGTTGAGAACACAAGTTTTTCGGTCACTCCGAAACCTGTTTTTCGGGATCCACGATAGAGGCTCAATGTTAAAATAATATGGAAGTGACTGGGATCGGGGAAGATGTCAGCTATTTCTGATATCACCAGTGATTCTCCTTCTAATCCAGAATATTATTTGAGTTTCCACTTGAAATTTTCAAAGACAAACTACACACCCGCCCTCCACACACGGAGACACATTGGTCTATGGCTGACATTCTTCTAGTTACAACTTGTTTTAATTCTTAATTAAAATTAGTTAGGCCTTCTTTGTTGTACATACGAAGTTGTGTGTATGGAGCAGACATTACTGGAGGACGGTGCTATATCATAGCATGACAATTAAGAAGAAGCCAAACCTCAGGAGGTATGTACTAAGGGCAGCACTAAGGACAACAATTGAACAAAAGGTTAGTATTACTTTCATATTCTAATTTACCAAGAGGTTAATACTATTAACCTCAGTTACGAGTGGAACATGGACAGAGATGGGGAGAAACCAGGAACGTCATTATATATTTTATTTCTTGTCAATTTTTTTCTTTTATGACGTACTTTAATTTGGATGTGCATAATTTGTTTTGTTTAGAGTCTACAGCAAGACGAAAAAAGAAAGAAATTGAAAAGAGAGAGAAGAATTGGAAGAAGAGGAGAAGCAATTACAGAAGAAGAGGAAAGAGGAGGACGAAGAACATCGGAAGAGGAAGAACGTCAAAAAAAGAGACAACAAGACGAAGAACGTCAAAAAAAGAGACAACAAGAAGACGAAGAACGTCAAAAAAAGAGAGAAGAGCTGGACAAGGAAATTCGGAGGCTAGAAAAAGTACAAGAGGATAAGACGACAGTCACCAAAAACGAAGAATTGGAAGTGTTGTCTTCCGTGTCGGAAGCAACCACAGAAGAAACTAATATTTCTGACACGCATTTTGACGAGTTTGGTCCGAATGAACAACAATCACGAATTGGAATAAGTGTCCAACCTCACAAAGAAACTTGATAACGAGGACAGTGACAGTAGTAGTAGTAGTCAATAGTGTGGTGACCTTTTTTCACATTCTGAATTCAAGACGAACTTGTGTCTTTCCCTTGTTTTAAATTCATTCTTTTGGCGTGTTTTGTGGACCTGTTTACGACGAACAGACACTACGACATGTAATTTTTGTCAACTACCAAGATATTATGACATTCATTCAGTTTGTGCACGATCAGGCCAATGTTAACGTCATCTTTAGTTAATATCGTGGTCCGAAATGGAGAAGACTGCATCAATATTCGAGTGAAGAAAAGCAAGTCTTTGAAACATCTCAAAAAGGGAAATGGGAAATTGTGTATCCTGTAACGAGAGGTCTTCTGAACATGTTGAATTTCGTGTCAATGGTGACCGAAGAAATTCTGGTAATCAAGTCTTTCATCTTTTTTTCTTGAAAATATTCAACATTATATTGAGTCAGTCAATTTGACAATTTATGTGATTATTATAGAGCTTCAAGTACCCAACGCGTTCAATTCTGGTGTAATAATGAGAACTGACTACTCTACAAATTGTGGACAAAGAGGACTTGAAACTATGGCCAACGGTAGTCACTTGTCTGCGGATATGACCACAAATGCCTCAACTCAAAAATCTGACAAAAAGAATTTTTACTCAAGGTATATACATGAATATTTGTGCTTTAAACATATTTTACATTTATTTCACAACAACAACAAACTAATGTAATTTGTCTTTTCGTTAAGGATTCCCCCAATTGGACGTGTCGGTAGTGCGGACAAAAAGAACCAAGCCCATTTAAATTCCTCAATTACGTAATGACGAAATTATGAATTAGTGATTGCTACAAATAAATGCAGTCTTTCAATTTTTAAAAATTTTTTACTTTCATTTTCATTTCAGAGATAATAATAACGCGTACTCAGAGATAAAAATCTCAAGTGTTTTCGATCACTATAAAGATCCTCATGAGGATGCAATTTTGGCTGAAGGAATCGAGCGACTTGTCGATGGTGAGTAAATATTGAATATTTAATATTCTAGTACAGATTTGAACTATATAAGTTGTAGATTCTGAATATTGAACATTCTTTGATACTTTCAGATTTAGAGTTGAAACCAGAGGATTTTAGAGTACTAGTATTAGCATTCACGGTAAGTATGATAACACAGGTCATGATGTCAAAATATGTAAATTTTGTATACATATTTTAAGTCAAGTCGATCTGAATACTAATCAATATATTTGTTTGTGAAATAATTTCAGTGCCGAGCAGAGCAAATGTGTAAATTTACTCGAGAAGAATTCTTTCGAGGTATGCACAGTACAACTTTCACATCATCTCTTGTTCCTGTAATTTGGAGTTTGTTACATTATTGTTGTCATCACCATTTTTTACAGGAATGCGTTCATTAAAAACTGACTCAATACAAGGGATACAGGCTGTGTTGTCAGATATTTCTCCTGATGTTCAGAATGACCCATTAAAGTAAGTTTCAATCCAAGTGGTTGTTGTTCTGTTTAAAATCTTCTAAAACAGATAAGATAAAATAAAATAAACTTGTTTTCCACTTTAGGTTCAAAGATTTGTACCGGTTCGCCTTCCATTTTGGGTGAGTTTTGATTTTTTTCAACATGTGAAGATCAATGCTATATATTTTTTTAACAAGATTTTTCCTGTTTCAAAAATTATACAAAAAAACTGAACCAAACAAATTCTCGTCTTTTGTACACAGTCTTGACTCTGATCTCGGACAAAGAATCTTACCTGTTGAAATGGCTGTCAGGTATTGATTTTTAAAAAAATTTAGTCATCAATAAATATTTTTGATTATTCTAATTAATTTTATCCCGTCCAGTTTATGGCGTGTAGTTTTCTGGTCTCGTGAGCCGCCAGTGTTGGAAAATTGGCTGAGATTTTTAGAAGCTCATACAACAATACGTGGGATTCCAAGAGATACTTGGAATATGGTGAGATATGTCAATTATTTCTTGAAATTCTTTCAAATTATAAATTGTGTTGTGAGTAGCACTAACACTTATTTCATGTACAATTACTTCATTTTTCAGTTCCTTAATTTCGTGGAGACTGTTGGTTCTGATCTCAGCTCTTATGATGACGCAGAGGCATGGCCAAGGTATGTCACACAAGAGAAAGTGGCTTTAACAAAACATTTCTAGGCCATAGAATCTAGGTGTTTATTTTTGGATCCTTACTACAAGAAATATTTAATTCAATTACAGCCTCTTTGATGATTTTGTGGAACACGAAAATCTACGAAATACAAATGACATTACAATGGAAAGCAATTCATGTGACCTTTCTAAAGACCAACAACAACTCAACAGTAGTAGTCGTACGAACATCATCGATGTAGAATCAAAGCATCATTATGACAACTCCTCCAGAACGCAGCCCTAGTAAATTTTATTATACGCTATTTATTTACATAAATTCTACTATATGATACTATATGACAGAGGATCGTATTTATTATTAATATTAATATGTAAGACGCGCAAAACAAGATGAAAACAATATCTAAAAAATATTATATTTTAAATAGTCATGTAGTCGTCGGTACTTGATATTTAGTTGTACTCACGCCTCGATATCATTAGTATTTAATATGAATTTTACTCTAAAAACTATATAGAATATATTAATCTACAAGTCAATACAATACAAAAAATGCTGGCTATATATATATTATATATATACCATATATAGCTGTAAGCATTTTTAAAAAAACATATTTCAGTGAACTCTATAATGTTCTTGTTGTAGTTTTTACTACTACTCAACAATTTCTTTAAAGTCTCATGGAAAGTGTAGTTATGCTCAACCATGTTTTACACACATTGGTACAGTGCCAGTGTATTTTTTTAAACAAAAATTATTAATGAATGATTATTACCTGATTATATTTTATTTCTGTGGACATGAAATGGATTTTTTCATGTGATTGAACATTCATAATATGATTATAATAATCCACGTTGTAATATTATGTCCTTGTACAAATTCATATTTCAATTAGGGCTTAAGAGTTTTACTGCAAGTGGGTTCTTGAGCTAGTTGTAATTTGTGCCGCAGAAGAGGGAAAAAATTAATATTTACTTTGACAAATAATGCATGAGGGACGAGAATTTTAAGAATTGTTGAATTTTTTATATTTGTATAACCAAGTAGGGTGAGTAATATTATTAGGGGTGACTATAGAGAAAGTGAGAAGAGAAGGAAAAAAAAGAATATTAAGTTTGCTTGCTGTACTGATAAGTTAATTGATTGATAAATTGAAATTATCTATGATCTCTCTCTACTACTGTTTTTTCCTAAGTATGTAATTTGTATTTCCGTACTCGCGTCATCATCATCAGGTCACAATTATTATTAACGATGTGTAGTTTGAAACAAAAAAGTATATAAGAAACCACTACTACTACTCTGTAACGATATAACGTATAAGTGATGGGCATTTGAGAACAAAGTCCATTCCTATTGTTCTCAAACTGTCTAGTTAGATTGAGAGAGTGTAAATGAGAAGCTTTTATTATTACGATTTTGAGTTTACTGACTGACTTGCATGTTGTTGTTTATTCTCACGTAAATTACAATGTGCGTATTTGTAAACCAATGTGTGCTACAAGAAGAAACGAATATGTGCTAAGTTCATACACACACCCCATTTATTTGATGGTATATTATTATTTCTTTGAAAAATATTGGTATACATATTATTATGATTATGACTACCCATGATTTGAAATATTTTAACAGTGTTTGTTTGTCTTCTTTCTTTGTTAACATTTTGATGATTGTTATTATGATATCCTTATTATTTTTTGTTTTCATATTTTTAAGAAAAATTTTATCCTTTCACTTTTACTTTCTATAACTTTTATGATGACATATTATAATGTCATCACATTTGATATTAATATGTTATCAAATTAACAGGAGCAAAATTTCGATCAAGTCAAAACAAATGATTTTGTCACTGACAAGGTGTCAGTTTTTTTCAAACAAAACTTGTACTCATCTCTTACAGCTTGTGTATAACGAATGACTAAAAAGGATACGGAAAATCCTGTAAACCACTGTATAATAGTTGTCAGCCTCGTGAAAGAGAAGTTCACACTTTATGGCCTAACTTAAATTTTTATTTCCTTTTGAAAATTTTGTTTGTTAATTCACTAATATGTGACGTGGTATACTAAATGCCTACATAATATAAGCGAATGATGATACTGATTAATTATGGAGTGGAAGAGCATGTTTTTGCAAGTAATTGATTTGATGATTCTATTTATCGATTGATTTTTATTGAGTTGTACATTTTTGTGAATGAAGAATCGACATTTCACTGAACTATTGATGTGAAATGAAAGTTCAAAGGCTGATTTGTACTGAGTTTTACTATTATTATAATATTTAATGATTTACTACTACAATGTAAGTTTTGTTGTTCACCGTGATATTTTTACTTTAGGACTTTTAACTGCTGCATGTCAACAACAACTGGTTGTAATGAACAACTTTTTTCAAGTGTTGTGAATTTTACGTTTTCAATTATGCCACGATGTAATAAATTAATAAATAATAATATAAAGTCAAATGACCAATAAAACTTGTATAATTTTGGATCATTGACGCCCACCAAGTACATTAATTGTTAATGTACGAAAGCTTAATATATTACGTAAAAGGATTTTAACTCAAGTTTAATTTTTTGTCCAAAATAAACATTGCTTTTACTATAAATTTATGGTCTTATTTTATTTTTCATGTATGTATTTAGCTTGTCGTACTGTATACTCAACATACGTTATAGTCAGTGCGTTAATATGATCTCATAGAACGTTGAAGGTACTTATTTATGTTACATAAGTAAGTAAATAGTTTCATAACTCTTGATTTGTGTTCAGAAACATATGATGGAATAATTCAGTTGCTCGAAGAATCAATTCAACTTTTCTTGATGCAGTTCATCTCAATTCATTGAGTGCATATAACTTTATTTTACTAGCTTCTCCATTAGTGAGACTAATGTACAAAAACTTTAATAAATTCCATCTACATTTTATATTATCAAGTCAAGACGGTCTCTAACATAGTATTTTCAGATTTCAAGTTGAATCAGTTGCATTCATAAATATCTTACAATTTTTAATTTGACCTATATGTATAGTATATAGATTAGCAAACACCACGCGCAAGAACATTTTAAAGTTACAAATTTCTTCTTCATGTTAAAGACATTCAGTCTGTTGTGTGTATGTAGTTTGTATATAATAAATATTTTCCATGTCTGTGTACAAAAGTACTATATTATATAGTTAGACAAAAACAGTAAAAAATCTGCTTTATTTTTATAATAAAAAATGTACTGACGAGGAAGTAGACATTAGTTTCACTTGCAAAAAATGACCCTTTTCCTTAGCATTTACTCTTAGACGACGTTATCATTAAACAAACACCTTCTGCTTCCTTTACAATTTATTATTAAAGATTAGAAAAATCTATAATGACGCGAGACCAGAACACATACACCTATGCCGGTATTGTTATACAGAGATGAAAACTCACAGATGGATTTTATCATAATAAAAAAAATAATTTTAGTAATATAAGTATATCAATTTTAGTTGTATTACATACGTGTATTTCAAAAGGGTTTGAGTACAGCGTTACTCATTATTAATTACAAGAGGTACTTAACTATAGCTTAAAAATTAAAGTTTCCAGCACACTGGTTTTCTCTCATGATCTTTTCAGTACTTCTATAACATAAAAAAACATTTCATCTGACACCACCACAAAGACTAAGATGATTAAAAACAACACCTCTAGCAGCATTATAGTATCTCTTGGAAAAATTCACGCACACAATGAAACATTCATTCACTTACTAACTGCACTTTTCGTTTGTAAAATCAAACTTTTGAGTAACTGGAGACATCAGGTCATATGAAATTATTTGGTAAAAAATGCTCAAACACGTACATTCCACACATATTATGGATTAAAAATGATTAGCTCTCAAGTAAAAATTAGTATTACATCCTACACTATATGTATAGTATTGTTATTTCAGAAGTCTTGTTTTTCTTTATCATTATTATATTTTGTACACTATTCTTCTCTACAACTAAAAACATTTTACAATTCAGTATAAATGAGTGAATAGCCACCAGAGTTAAAATCATCAAAGACTAAAGTCTAGACGACGACGACAATTATGATTACGTTGCGACATATTATCTTGTGACTTAAATGCAGTGACTCTCGCAACTGTACTACTTTTGATACTAGAATCTGTAGGGATTTATTAATGTGCGACTCTTTAAAATATGTGGGCTATATACTATGACTTCTTATAAAATGCTACAAGATGATGACCTGAGGTCATTGACCCCCAACAACAAAAAGAAATATTGTTGTTATTATTTATAAAAGTTGTGTAACCTACAACTATGATAGTATGTGCCAAAATAATTCTATCAAGTCTTTAACTGGAATCAGAAAGTTGGAAGCAAAGCTATAAGCCCCTCTATTTAAATGTATACATGCACACAAATATTGGCAATGAATGAGTTGAAAAGGAAACATGAAATAATTGAGCTTGTGGACAATTAAAACAACAATTTTTTTTAAAAAAACAGAAAACAACAATATTTGACTTACTACCTATTTAAGAGTTATAATCAGCATCACTATATATATGTACCTCTACTTGAAATACACAACTATACAAGATTCCGAGTAATCTTGTAATACTGTGGAGTACTAAGAACACACCTGTACTATTTCTGCTTTGCTCATATTTATAACTATTATATTCAGGAGTAACATACAGTAGGACACTATTACTGCTTTGAAACATGATTACTTCGACTATGTATTCACAAGGGATATTTCCTTTCTTACATATTTGAACAATTGTTTTTTGTATGCCTACAATAAAGTTTGCGAATTTCGATAAAGCAAGTCAACTAATCCAAACATTTTTTTGTTGTTAATTTAACACTGCAATTTTGCGCGAGTCTATACAGGTCATTTGCGAATGACACAAAAAAATTGGTAACAGTTATTATGTGTAGAATCATTACAAATCAACGAAAATAATATTAATACTATTATATTACTATACCCTACCGACCAGAAAAATTCCCGTTTTAAAAAAAAGTATCTTAACCAAAAATGGACCATTAAATAACAATATGTAATAATTTTAAAAAAACTGCTCATCATCAAAATGTATATAAAAATGTATACATGTAGCTGTGATGAGACATTTTATATCCCTTGTAAAGGATTCCCCAATTAAACGAAAGTCTCATGAAAAATTCAACTCATACCAATTGAATGTTTTGTTACGCACAAAAAAATGTAAAAAAGAACAACCTAAAACAAAACTTTTCAAAATGGTATGTATATGTACAGAGGAGATTTTGATTGGAATTCTACCGTGTTGAAATTACTGGCTTGAAAGGAAAACTATAGAAAGAGATCAACATTTTTGAAAATAGTCATAAACTATGCTCCATTGAAGGCAAATGTTGGGCTAAGATTGCACTGAGCTCTTGAGCAAATTAAGAGAATTTAACAATCCTAATTAAAATGTACTTAAATGTAGTACATAATTTTTTAACCAATAAAAAAACTTTGGCCTGTAAAATTAAATAATACTACAACACAACTACGTTCGAAAACGTAACAAATAACTGCTGCTGACGGTGCTGCAATTATCAAAGTAGAAAAATTAAATGTCTAAATAGTACACTACTACTTATGTAGATTCTGACATCATAAAAACACTTATGTATGGAGAACTATTGTAACCAAATATTTTTCTAGTTTTAAGATGCCACGTTTAAAGTAAGTATAGTATATTTTTACTGGACAACTTTTGTAGGTGATCGAATGACACTGTGTGGCAAACCAACGTCACTGCCTCCTTTGACACGATCTAGGCCATATGAAGATGGAACAGTCACTGAACACATTGACACAGTGACGGGATTTGACTTTGTGGACGTGACGGAAGTTGCTCCAGTATTGACTCCTGTTAAACGGTTGGAAAGATTGTTCACAGACGACGTACCAACTCCGTTAGTGGTATTTGAAGTTGATGTAGAAGGGGCAGGAGAAGAACTTGAGTTTGTGGGTCGAAATGTTGAAAAAGTTAATGGCCGATTAAGGTAAGGATTAAATGGTTTGTATCCTGTTTGTTGTGGTTGGGGTTGTGTAGGGGCAGGGGGTTTAATGATTTTGTCTTCAATTTTCTCAACTTTCTTTCCTTTATTTCTACCAATAGTACCATACTCTGAGTTTGCGTTTGGTGAATAAATTCCAGCGGTTTTCAGGGGTGCATTATTTTCATCCGTCGAGTCACCACTAGACCCACTAGGCAATTTATTCCCACCGTAGGAACGTGACCAAGTATGCCTGATGGTGGATAAATGAGTTGGTTCAATATTCACATTTGAAGGAGCATATATGCTAGACATTGCACTTTTGTTCGAGTCCAACGTTGAATTTAAGGAATTTAATGGCTTCATTGGTGAATTATTTGCACCAAGATTGGAAAAATAATTTATTTTAGCCACATAACTACTTGGAGAAGAGGCGATTTTTGGTATCCCATTGACGGCACAGGTTGGTTTGTTCGCTGCAATAGGAGGTGACGTGGATTGTTCTGTACTAGTATTAGCACTACTCTTGGGGGGCATGATTATGGGAGGGGGAGGGGAAATTATAATGGGTTTGGATGCTGCAACTATTTTTGGTTGTGACGTAGGACCCGTCTGATTACCAGATAGTGTAGAAAAGACGGTTGTCGCACCTACGGTGACAGACTTTTTTGGTTGGACAGAAGAATTTCCGAAATTGTCACCTGTGATGGGTTTGTGTCGAAATTTTGGCGACGATTTGAGTATGGGTGAATATGATTTTTGACTTGATGTTGTCTGTTGCTGCTGTCCTGTTTTTGATATATCAGCTTTACTACGTGACTCCTTATCCTGGAGACTTGTCATATTTTCTCTTTTCTTTTTTCGACGATCCACTGAATTGTAAATAGAATCTTTGCTGTAATAGAGAAAAGACAACAAAATTAATTTATTTAGCCAAAAGTGATGTTTCTCACATTATCATTATAATAAATTTTTTGGACTACGTTTTAATTAAATAAGATTTTGTAAACGTACTTTCGATTCTGGATTTCAAAAATAATTTCAGACAGCAAACCTAAGGTATCATAAAAAAGAGAAACATTATTAATCCTCATTAGTCATTACACTCATTTGTCAAAGGTGAAAGTTGTTATAACAAAAACTAAAAAGTAAATTCATTTTTACCCCCAGCTGACTCTGAGCTTCCAGTTGATAAAGTCTCAATTTTCTCTTCAACTTTAGAAGTATCGATCTCTGTAATTTCATCATAGATATTGTCAACTACTGGATTAGGATTAGGATAGGGCTGTGGAGAAGTGGGTGACTGGGGGTCTATGTCCATTTTTGCAATAGGAGCTGGACCTTTGGCGGTTGTCCCAACACTACTGCTATTTACATTACTAGTATTGATGTCTGATTTGGGTTGTTGTTGACCTGTGTTTCTTCCCAAAGATTTCAAAATTGAAGATATATTAGAAGTATTCACAGTCGGGCGAAGAGTACTTTTAATTTTACTAATTGTGGGTGGAGATTCACTTTTTGCTCTTGGTGTTGTGAATGTAGTAGTAGTAGTTGTTGTTGTTGTTACTGGAGGAGTTGTTGGCAAAACTGAAGGTGGTACTGTAGAAACAGCAGGAACTATGGGAGGTGGAGGGGGTGCATCGGGAGGTTTTGGTGGTGGCACACAAGGACGAGTCCTTCTCAAAGAGTTGTAATTTGGATTAGTATTGTGAATAGAATTTCGGTTTGGTTGGATCATTGAGTGAGCTCGAAGAACGGGCTTCCTCTCAGTCTGCTTATTCTCCGGCTTTATTCTCTCAAGTGCAATATTCTTTGGCCACTGTTTCTCCTGTTGCTGTTGTGGATTATTGACCGTTTTCACTGGGCTCTCATCTATCAACGGGACATTTGCATACCGCCCCTTGCTAGTTTTCTTTGTGTTATTTGTCACGTTTGCGTAGTCAACTTCATCTTCAACACTCACCTTATCTTTGGCAATTGATATCAAATTATGCATATTACTCCCCTGCTTATTACTGTCACCTTGTAATAAAATTGGTGTGGAAATTTCCAAGTTTTTTCGATTAATGCTTGGCTTTGAATTTGACGATGCAGAAGACGATGATCTAAGCCCATCAGCAGATGAGGATGCAAAATTGCGTAAGGAATTCCTCACAAAAGGTCCTAAGCCAGCCGCCAATCTAATATAGAAAATAAAGAAGTACATAAATCAGTTTATCCTGCGTCATGTCAAAAATGATTTGACCAAAAAATTAAAGTTTTTGGTTTATTCATAATGTAAAATTTTAGATACATAACAAATGAAAAAAACGCCTCATGAAGGCCACCTTGATAAAGCTGAATGACTGCCGAAAACTCTACTCTTTTCTGGATGGCCAGACGACGAAGAAGAGGTGGTACCACCTTCAGCATTTTGATTACTTGAATCCTTATTAGTTAACGAGTCTTCAAATCGTTGATGCTGATTTGATAGATCCGGGGGAGATAAGGGACGAGGTGGCTTGGGTGCAGTTTGAGGTTTCGTAAAAGATGAATCTCTGTTGGTACTTTCATCCTCACTACCAGGAGAATTTGTCTGGAGAGGTTGAGCGATTGGCTGAGCCCATGACACGTGTCTACAATCATAAAATAAATGTTTATTAATAGAAGATAATGAAACTTCCTTAAATGAAATAATTTAATTATTTTAATGTACCTTAAATTGTCTTCCGGTGGATTAGGTGGCGAATTCTGAGGAAGAATATTCAAAAAATGAATTAATAAAGGTTAAAGTAGAACTTTCACAGACATACCAACAAAGCGTCAACGAAATATGTTTCGACTATACCGCTAATGAAAATACACTTACAACAACTGCTTTGTTGTGATTCTTCACCAAAGTCTCGTTGATTGTCTGGGTAGGAACTGGTGAGTAGTACACGTTGGAATTTGTTGTTGAAGGTATACTCCCGTGTGCACTGTTATTGTTCATATTTTTATTGCTCTTGGACTCCTTCACACTCACTGCTACATTATGAGTCCCATTCTGTTCTTGATTTTGCTTGAGAGGAGCGAGGGAAAATCCTTTGTATTGGCCGAAAAAATCATCAGGTGTAGTCTTCGTTGAATTATTGTTTGATGTAGTACCAGTAGACGTCGGAGATGGATTAGAAATATCCAGTGTACGCATTGAGCCACTACTGCTACTACCTCCACCAGGTTTATTATTGTTTCGATGACTAAAATTTCACAAAGCAAAATTAAGACCACATTAGTAAACTCATTGAATTTTTGAATAAGAAAAAGAATGTTTTGTCAAGTTTTACTTACTGTGGCCTAGCAACCTCCTGCCCACGCTTACATAGCTTCTTCAGGTTGTCATTTGCATAATAAATGTAGAAAGTGATGATTGCAATGAGTGGTATGAATCCCAAGAATGTGACGTATAGGGATTTTGCAAAAATTGAGGTAGCTGCAAGTAAAAATAGATTTTGTCCATAAGAAATCAAACAAGTATTCAAAAAAGCTTTTATTTTGTACAATGACTTGATATACATACCATAAGGATCAATTGCAGGACCACTATCAGGAGAACCACCGAAGCCACTATCAGTGCAACTAGAAATTCCAAAAATTAATTGTAAGACTTACATAATTAAACACTTCACAGAATAATGCATCGTATCTAATATATATCGTACATGTATCTAAAAACTAACCTGTAGCCGCCGTAACCTGCATCACAGTGACAATTTCCTCGGCTATTGCACACACCATAACTTCCACAACCACCCTCGCACAAAGGTTCCATGACGGCTTTAACAGAGATGCATTTTTGATTGACGCACATCTAAAATATTTATAAATTAGAAAAGAATTCATTAATTTAGTAATTTGAGTCGTTTGTCAAATACATGTTGAGCCTTCCAGTACTGGCAATGACTTACTTTATTATTTCCACACTTGGCCCCGTCAGGCACAAGTCCAGGGTCAACATCTTGCGTTCCAAAATCTACCGACACGGATCGACAAGGGTGAATATTCCCTTGAGAATTTACAAAAAAACTGGAGAGTGTGGCTACGGGTTCGTAACCAAACTCCAATTTTTCATGGTAATACTTGCAATGTAAGAGTCCACAACCAGTATCCCTGAAGAATAATTACAGTGATTCACATCATCAGACAACATTAAAAACTAATAAGTTTTTTTTAAAAATAAGAGAATAAATTTTACAACGTTTCCAGGAAATTTAAAAACAACTCACTCTGGCTTGCATTGTTGGTAAACTTCTGTAATCAAATCATATCCGCAATTCCCATAACGTGATCCATTTATATTCTTCTGATAACACAAATTATCAGAATTATTTCCACTTGGACCCCACAGAAGTCTACATTGGTCTGTATGAGATCTACATTTTCCTGCATAGCAGTAGGCCTAGAATTTTTTAAATAACGAAAAAAGTTCAACTATGTGCCATCAATAATATTAGGTTCAAAAACGGTTTCTTCTGACTAATTATAAATTACCTGAACACTACTCAAAGTCTCACACTCTAATCCATTCAGTTTATAAACGTCATCCGGACAGTATTCGGATTCTCCTGATATTTTGTACAAAATTGTAATTGGTTATCAGTTATGACAATTGAATCAACTTGAAAATGATGCATGAGAAGATTAAAAAGATTTAAATAGACAATGTAATCACCTGTACAGTACTCTGGCAAGTCACAAGTATTGGTTGCTCCTCTACATTCTGTTCCTCCAGCTTTGACTTGACAAGTCTAACAACACAAAATATTTACATGTGTTATAATATAAATGTAGAATTCAATTTCTATCCGAATTGATAAATTATCAATTTAAGCTGTGTTATAAAAAAATTTATATTAAATGTACCGAGAGATCACAACAGCTCCCAGCTCCACATGAGGCATTTGCATGTAAAGTGCAAGTCGCTGCGTTACAACAAGTATTTTTACAAAAATCTGGTAGGCCACAGTCGCACTCTTCTCCAGGCTCAGTAAATCCATTCCCACATACAGGGCCGTCAAAAAGACTAATTTCATTCCAAAAATTTTTTCATAATAAATTTGGCTTCAAGACATTCATCATCAAAATTTTATACAATGAAAATACATACCGCTTAGGTTTATTTCGAAGGCAATAGTCCATTCCATGTGAAAAAGCAAAGGCAAATGCTTCCAAGCTACAAGAGCTCCAAAAGGAACTGTATGAAATGTACAGAATAGTTTTTAACACTGTAAAAAACCAAATTAAAGAAATGTTTCTGTATCCATTCACTTACGTTCGGTTCGTACTTGTCGATGCTGACATGATGCATCGTTCTCCTGGCCCCGGACATTTACAGTCTTCCGCATCATGTGAGATTCTGAAAGATGGGACCAAAGTTAAGTCTATGCGATATTGTCAGAAGGCGAATAAAGTAATTTTAATGCCCAAACAAAATATTTTCATAATCCTACCCAAAATTATGTCCCAGTTCATGAGCTATGGTTGTAGCCACAATCCCTGGCAAAGCTTTGTAGTCGGAATTCACTCCCCCAGAGAATTTGTAACTGCAGAGAGGGCCTAGTACATATCGTAAATTAAAATGTATTACTTCCAAAATAATAGTACATCCACATAGATATCGTAATAAATAAAGTTGATTTAATTTACCTTGCATAGCTTTACCGACGACACCATTCTCAAACTCCACAGCACTGTATGAAATGTACAGAATAGTTTTTAAAATAATCTGTAAAAAATCAAATTAAAGAAATGTTTCTGCATCCATTCACTCTTACGTTAATAATTGAGCGTTGTCATTTGGATGATCTTTGATTAGTCGCTCTTTTCGATAGTGAAGAAAATTGGCCAAGGTTTCATCGCCATTTGAAGACAACTTAATTGCATCAGTTTCAGTCCAAACTACAACTCCAACCAAGGCGATGAATATATTCAATGGAGCATAAAGCTGTAAAAATATTGTTAATGTTTACTTTTGTAATAGAAGATGATTAAAATAAACGTGTTTTGAACTGAACAATGTAGAGACTTTCCGCATTTGCTTAATAAAAACAACTTACTGCATTAACAATATTTGAAATATCTTTGGTCCGTCTAATCGTTTCCTTCAAATCTCCTCCAAGCTCTTTTAACAAAAGAAAAAGCAGACAAATTATTAATAAATCTTGAAAGTAATGCAGACGCACATACTTATGTTAATCCATCAAATTCATGGTAAGCGTGTGGCTACTACCTTTAAATTTTTTATTGTCGACCACCATAACGAGTTCAACATATCGAGATTTTGAATTTGCATTATAGGGTTCACGATATCCATCAGTCTTAACTCCACGTTTTACCTAAAAAATTCCAAAAATATCATAAAAATATTCTAGTATTATTTGCTCACTTTGTGTGGTTCAATCCTTTTGAGATACACAATCATATAAGTATTGTCATGCACATATTTAACCTATATAATTTATAAATTAAATATGTTGTGAAAAGACCTTTATTTTTCCCAGTTTCGCCTGAATAGACATGGGCCGATCTTCAGTTTCAAGCACCTTCTCCGAGTCTACAAGGTTATGACTAATTGTGTGTGGTACGGTAGAAAGTTTTGAATCTAATAATTCGGATTCTTTATGATCTGTATCAAAAAATAAAAAACAAAAAAAAATTGTATTCAAACAACAGGACACGATTGTGAGTCATTAAATTAAAACAAGACAAAAAAATTTTCGACAAGAAGAAGCTATTGTTTTTACCACAAGTAAAGTTCCGCTTGAGATCCTCATGCTTATAATGAAGAGTTTCCCACCGACTCAATTTTTGACTGTTCGCTGGATCCCTTGTAGTGGGTTCAAGATGATGTAAATGTTCTCCATCAAAAACCACACCCCTAAAAATTGTCAAACAACAAGTAGTCAAATAAAGTTGTCACAACAAAAATAATCATCATAATAATGATTTGTAATAATGTGAGGTGAGAAAACTCCCCACCCCCACAACCATGATTATTACAAACTGGCATTTGTTAGAGCATGGAATAAAAAGTGAGGTAATTGTCTTAAACCAACTGAGTTAGTTTATTTAATTTATTTTTTTTGTGGGTAGAATTAGGACGAAGACTCTCATAGACTATATGGGCCACAGTTTGTACCAAAAATGTGTGCCAATTAGTAATTCATTGTACAAAAAGATCAAGCAAGTGAAGAGTCTGCCTTTTTCATTAAGAAAAAAGATGTACACAAATCTATGTAACTAACAGACGCTACGTTGTAATCATAATCATTATGATGATCCATGTGTATTATTCATTTTTTCCCACACGAAAATTCAGAATATATTTTGAAGAAGAAACATGAAACAAATTTTTACGCATGGAGAATTAGATAAAAAATAATTGTCGCTTATAAACTCACCTAATTCCTTGTGTACAGATGGACAGTGCAGCCCAAGAGGAAGGTCTGCCCTTTATCTTCCCCTGGTAATGGCACAAGTCGGCCGACTATAAGGAAACACATATAAGAACATACACTTTAATACAATACTGACCTTTTGGACTTTAAGACTACGACACTCATCATACACATCAAAATAACGCTAATATATATCTTAAGTATACGCGTAGGGAGCCACATTGCATCTTCTTTTTTACGCTCTGTACCAGATTCACCTCACATTTTGAACAAAGAAAAAGCATGGCTGTTAAACTCACTGTTCCGTGTAAAATACGTAGTGTAAACACAAGAACAGAACAGCCACGCACACACACACATGTCTTTTCCATTTTTATGTATCTAATATTTATGACCATAAAATTCTATATTTTTCGGCTGTTAAATAACCGACTACAGAAATGCCTGTGTGAGTGCAAAAGAAAACAATTTTTTTGTACTCAAATCTGCAGCACGTGCATTTGAATATTCAGTGCATACAACGTTTACAAAAAAACTGGAAAGAACATGAATGGCAGGCGCTTTTTCCACATTGTAAATAATGAAAGATTGTAATCGAAAAGTTGACAATCACATGTGCGTCTCCCTCTTGAATTTACTCTAAAATTCAGTAGTTATATCATGTAGTGCTATCAGTACTCACCGTCGCATCAGGTTTAATGACAACATCAGTCCCATTGTTTTGAAATCTCTCAAAGTAGCCATCCGACATAAGATCCCTGCAAAGAACAAATAAACGACAGAAACATAAGAGACAATTCATCAAAATCTTGAAAAGCAGGAAATTCCTTTCTCCGGGATCAAGGTTGAAGATCTTTTTTAAAAAATATCATTAACAAATCCGGCTCACAGGACTATTACAATGTTTAGGGGTTCAAAACTAGAATGCGTTCTTCACTGCTTCATATCACATGTATATGGAGTATAAAACTGTACTGATTCTCACACACAATTAAGCCTTAAATACTCAGAAAGTGCATTTCCACTCTCTTATACCAACAATTTCAAAATGAAACTGTAGCCAAAAAACAAAAAAAGGGCCTCACTTAAGTTCATACATATATAGAATGGAAAATCCTAATTATTCTAACCCTGGCAGCCCAACCAGCATGAATTTTTTTCCTTTCATCGTGAGTTACACATCTGCATGTACTCAGTCTGCAGTCTCCCATAATGTTCCTGAATGGTAACTCAATCAGAAAAAACTATATGTATTTTTTTTATTAAAAACTAATTAAAAGATTCATCCTACTCTTCTGCAACTACTTTACACCATCATCACAAAGCGCAATGGTCCGAGTCTGAGTGAAGCAAGATTACATACAGGCAAAACCTCTCCGCAAGAGTCTCACAGTCACACACACACAAATGAAAAGGTTCTACAATAGTGAACACTGTCATATGTATGAAGTAGTAGAACATTAAATTGTAAATGCATATACCAATTAAGTATGCTATAAAACTAAGTAAGGTCAACAACTTAATAGAAAACATGTGTATGAGTATTAAACCATTGCGCACCAGTTCAATCGTAGATCCAACCAAACTTTGCTCGAGTCCAAGGGAAGTTCAATGGAAATTTCGTCCAAATGATTTCCTTTAAGCTCCTTTCCAGAAAAAAAACAATTAGGATTATAAATCACAATTATCACAACTCATTCATGTACTCACTCATATATACCATTCAATCACCAACAGACTAGTTAAAATAAGTCCAGAAATGGAACAACCAAAGTATTTTTGCCATTTTGATACGCAATGAACCTACAAAATTATGCAACACTAACACTATCATTTCACTACTTAAACTTTCACTTAATATTTTAATTCCTAATATAATCTTCGCTTCTACATGTCTTAATACGTCTCTCTGGGGGCTGCTTGTAAGTAAGTAATTAAAAATTAATCTGTACACATCTTCTTGAAAAAAACAAAATTTGACGAAAAAATTAATATCTACACGGCGAAGATTATTCCTGAAACTTTCTCACAGAAACACTACATTTTCCATTTGAAAGGTGTCCTACCGTCTTGACCATTACAGAAATAATATCTCATTTTTAGCTACTACTAAATGGCCACTTTAAAATCTTGGTTGGTATCTTCTAATAGCCATAGAGAAAGTCTCAACTTTAATTAATATCATATTATATTATTATGTAAATGACTGCCAATCACTTACAAGATTTTAACTCATAAATAACTTGACTTAAAAAAGGAACGACTTTTACTTTTATCACATTCTCTTTCGTCTCACTCAGTCACGTGTTAATAGTACTTTAACTCCTATGATTATAAACATGTGGGTGTGTAATCATTAATGTTTTATAAATGGGGTGTAGTAGGTAGTCGAAGTTGAAACAAAATTCAAGCCTTATAACGCCATTTTGTAGCCTCTTTATAACATGTGCGTTAATACATAACATGAAATTATCAGAGTGGTAGAAACAATGGACGGAACTGAAAGTCGAAGTGCATGGTACTACTGCAAATGTAAACCCTATTTTCCCTCAAATATGATGGTACTGCACTAATATATTTTATATTGGTGCATACACCTCTACGACGAATGGCAAGTACATACTTAGTTACATAGTCATTGAATCAACAATGAATAGTATGAAGAGTAATTAAAATTACAATGGATTGAAACTGTGTACAGGAATTGTACATAAAAAATGTCACTGAGTGACATTATTTATTCCACAACTACTTTTTTCACACTAAAGCTGTTTAAATATATATAATAAATAACTATTGGAACTTACGGGCTGAAAAGTTTCATCTACTTCAATTGATCTTTTATGCAGGACACGAGGTGAAATACTTCGGACCTTGGAAAACCCATGTACATGAGCAGACTTAGTTGCATCTGGAATAAAACAATTAAAAGGTAAGTACATCATGCACACACACAAGAAACTAAATGAAAAGTATCATTATCACGCACGCAAACCATTCAAAATGTATAAAACATTATTGTCATTCACCAACGAACATTTTCAGTTTAAATTTTCATGCTCACTAATGCTCTGTCTACCTCTCATGTAACCACAATTTTCTCATTTTCTATAACTGGAACAAGAAAGTGTGTGTCATTGGTTGCAAATGACTCATTGACAATGGTTGAAAGAAAGTAGTACATGAGTTGTATTCTACGCTAATAGGTACATTTACCACTAAATTTATTATCAGTATCATGGTTTTTCTTTTGCAGAAAGCAGATAGCCATTGGGGTTCATCTATATATTGTGAACTGAAGTCATATCCTAACCATACAAATGATTATTTCAGTGACATCTCAATTGGTTCATAATACCACATAATCAACTGATGAAACCTCAGAATCACTTCCTTCCGTACGCACCATCAAAATTAATTCACCATCTCAACTCCCATACAAAAACAAGTACATAGTGAAGCATGCACACACAACTTTACTTGACGCCACAATCTGATGTATATATGTATGCAATATATTTTGAACCCATTGCCCTGACTGACGCCCGTATACAAATTAAATTGAAGAGCTTTTCCCCCAGTGTTAGTGTTCATTTCTGAATCTTGATTGCCCATATGGCACACTACTACGATTTACGTTGTACTACAGCCAGAAATGTTGTTTAAATTAAAAAGATTTTTTTTGCTCACTCGAGTCAAGTTCATACCATCGTAGTATTCTATTCTATTTCTCTTACTATGGACTTGGTTCTGGAACTCAACAGTGTAATCAGAGTCCTATAATACAGGGCTCAAGATTTCTCAAATATGGCCACGCTACAGACAAATGAAAACAAACCACATGCTCGAACAAAACACAGTAGGATGTGTATTTCACACACACACAGTAAAACACAGTTACACAACATGAAAAGGGAGAGAGAGAGAGAGAAAAAAAAAGATGCGCTCATACTTTCATACCCACTTCGTTCCTTCCATGTGCTCTGTTTCATAAAAATTTCATCCACAAGTTTTCCTTTTTTTATCTGTCATTCTTT
Organism: Pygmarrhopalites habei; assembly: GCA_009870185.1. NCBI lineage: Eukaryota > Metazoa > Arthropoda > Collembola > Symphypleona > Arrhopalitidae > Pygmarrhopalites > Pygmarrhopalites habei. Next base: position 29,720 of record WJFB01000615.1, on the reverse strand, counting down.
CAACTCTTTTCATAGGATATTTCATTTTTTATACATAGAAACTACTACTACTGCTCCTGTATACTGTATTTGATATGTGGCCTCAACTTGTCCGTCACATTCGATCCATGCTTGCTGTCTTTTGCATAAACAATTTTTTTTGGGACACTGCAATTGGCTAGAGTTGGTTACAGAGTTAGAGTTGCTGCAATTAAATAACATGAAACTGGGTTTCGGGTGTCGGCAACGTACGTCAATATCACAACATATTGAGTTGTTAATAATAATCATCCTTGTGATAAGGTTGAGTTTGTTTTTCAAAGGAATGTCTCTTCTACAGAAATAAACCCGTCGTTCAGAGGACTCATCATTTCATTGTACATGAGTACAAGAAATTAGATACTGCCCAGGTTGAGTAACCCATGATATTCCCGTATCATTTGTAGTACAAGTGATATCAAGGGAATATCGTTCAAATTAAAATTGTGCAAAGCCTAAAAAAAATTGAAGATAATTTATGGAAATTTAGGTATAGAGTAAGTAATTTATACTCCACTTGAAGGAGAAACAAGAGAAAAAAGGAATGTAAATTATCTTTTAAAAGGAAGAAAGAAGGGAGACAGGGAATTGAGTATGGTAGCTAAAAAGTGATGCAGAAAATAATAGACTTGTAAAGCTAGCCGGTAATATTTTTTCCATACTTTTTACGCCATGGCTGACAATAAATTATTATTTGTTGAAGGTACGTAAGTCCGCTGCTACTCAGACTGTTGTTGGCTGGATGAACTTTGCTGACTATGAAAATAATGTATATTATTCATAATCCAGTGTTGGCGTAAGAGTCGACACGTGAGTTTTTCCATATACACAAAAAGACATGAAGACGATAGAGTGAAGAAAGTCTCTCTCCTCCTGTGTGTGTGTAGGTAAAACTACGGATTCTATATTTATACTAAAAATATGTCTACATTTAAGGACATCTGTGAAACTCAATACACGGGTGAAAGATGGATTGAACAGAACAAATTCTTCTTCTTTACGAGTCCTACTACACCCAACTTCCGAGATAAATATATGTACTACTACAAACACTCCCTACACAGTACTACACACTAATGATGAAAAGTATACAAACGGAAGGACGTCTTGAACTTAGCATAGGAGTGTAGTATCTTCCGAGAAGAAGAAATATAAGATAAAGTTTTGTGTGTGTGCGGAAACGGAAACAGGTGTTGACATATTGGTCCTGAGCATACGAATAAGTTTATTAATGCATGTATGTACTCTTCTGGATGAACTCTTGCCCACAAGTCCTGTATACTCTCCCTCCCTATATATACACACGGTAAATGGAGCTCATCAAAGAGAGTGAGGGAGGGAGGGAAAAATCTATCGCATATACAAGTCTATAGGGATGACACTACGGCATTGTAAATTACTCATGTACATAAATGGTGCATGTTGTGATGTGGAAATCGCCTGGTGGCCAACGTAAATACAGGAAGATACGAAAGGAGGAGAAGAAGGGAGTCCAACCAAACCAAACCAAACCAACCCAAAACCTATTCGTTTAACAACAAATGAAAATTTTCCAGTTTCTTTCCAAATCGGATACACATTAAAGAACTACCTACATATCCTATCCCATTATATGAGACCATTATAATAAATATCCAAGCCAACTGCATCATGAACCAGTCCCTGGCCACATTAAAAAAATTTCTAAAAAAATTCATAACCACCCTGTGTGTGTTAATGTGTAGTATAATAGGTTGTACAGATAGATAGAGATATTCAAGTAACCACCATACGACATTTGCTGAACTGTTGGCCTATGCCCCTGTCTATTTGTTTAAACCTACAAGTTTGCTCTCAGTGTCTCTCTCAAGTCAAATCTAACACAAATAGCATAACAGGAGGGTAAACGGAGAGAATTTTTTTCTGAAATCTCAGCATGGAATATGATACATATTATAAGACTTGGAACAGTAAATATGTGTCCACGTGCCCAAGTATATTATACTCCAGAGTTTTGTAATCAATATTATTATTATAGAAAGAGAGAGAGAGAGTGAGATAGTGCAGCAAGTTGTTTTTGTCTATACATATACACAATATTGACATTATAATGTATGCGTCCATGCATCAGTCGGTTGTGTACAAAGTTCATAGAGAATAAACCAAACAACAAGTTATGCATACACTCACTCCTGTATTCTTCCTGTATTCGATCAAATGTTATTTCACTCTAGGGCCCAGAGTCTGGGCGTATTTACTCTTTACGGTATTATCATAGGGCCAGGGGCGGATTGGCCAGGCGGGGAACCGGGCAAATTCCCGGGACGCCGGTGGTCAGAGCTCCGGTCGCCGGCAAGCAGCATATAGGTTCATATACTATATAGAGCCATGAGTTCACAAGGCTGTGTCTGAAGCCCGAAAATACTCATTACATGACTATATTAAAAATTATAAATAAAATGTTGCCCAAAGGATGGGGAGTGGACGCAAGTTCTAATGAACTCCTCGCACGCTCATATCCTGCTGTGTACCCTATTTCTCAGAATCCCGTCAGTATTTTTATCAACACCTCACACGCCTTTGGGTTTTTACTTACAACCTTTGTAGGATATTCATTGTACTTGGCATCTGCCACGAAGTGACATTGGATTCAATTTTTTTGGAAGACATTAAATATGACTCTTTCAATTTATACTTAATTATTTTTGAATTTCTTAATCGACTGAAATTTAACTGTGTGTAGCACACAACTCGAAGGTAAAATTTAAGTCACGGTCTTTTACATTCTTATTAACAATTTCTTCTGAATAATGTGAATCATTATTTTTATTCTTAACTCAAATATATTGTGTCATAGCATAATATTAAATTTACGATCCGAAATTATTTACAGTACGCCATGTCAAAGCAACATAATCAGAAGAGGAAAATGGGCGGTGCTGAAAGAATAAGAGAAAACAAAAAACAAAATTTGACTGAAATTGCAAAAACCTGTAAAACAATTACTTCCTGGCTGAGTCAACCGGCTTCTCAAAAAAACAATAAAAATTCCAGGACAACCGAAATCCCACTGGTGAACAATTTTGCCTCTGTTGTAAGTCAACAGCCTCATTCCTCTGGCCTTTCCCCCGAAAATGAGATGGGAAGTGGCAGTCCAGATACTGGAGAATCTGATTCACATCCTCAAACTAACTTTAGTCAGCTGACTACATATGAATCTGAAGAGAATTCGGAGCAAGTTGAAAATCAAACTTCACATCCTGACTTTGATCAAAATCCTTTGAATGAACAAATAAACTATTTTATTCAGCCGACTGAAAAAAATTAGGACATTTTTTTAAAATTTCATCCTGTTCAACCACCATCTGGACGAGACCTTCCATTCGACTCAAAATCTGTATACCAAAGAAAAAATAATACTCAGAGAATTTGGTTGAGCTACGATAAGGATAGTCGTGCATTGTTTTGTTATCCTTGTTTGGCATTTAAACCCAACAATAGAAAACCAAATTCTCGGACGGAGTCCAAGACTGGAGACACATTCACGGTAGGATTGAAGAACAAGAGAAAAGTGTGGTTCACTCCAACTGTACTGAGAGACTGATGGTAAGACGTAGTGGTGAAGACCCTTACAGTACCCTGTTTCAGAAACAAATTTCAAAGAGAGAAACTGAAACCCAAAATAGACGTGAAATTCTTCGTTGTGTCATTGACATTGTGAAACTAATTGCAAAAAGGGGTTTGAGCTACAGGGCCAGTAATTCAAATTCGGAATCCGCCTATTCCTTGACTGATGACACAGCTGATCAGGGGAATTTTCTTGAAATGATTTTGCTTTTGAGTAAATTTGATCCTTTATTGAGAAGTCATGTGGAACTAGTGGCAAAAAAAAGTTTGAATGCGAAAGCATCCGGATCTAAAGGCCATGGCTCGTCTCACTTTACTGTCCAAAATAACTGTGACCTATGTCATCGACATAATTCGAAAATTGATAAAGAATGTCATTGCAGAAGATGTCCAAAAATCCGGCATGTTCTCAATCCAAATGGACATCACCCATGACATTTCCGTTAAAGAACAATGTTCTATTATTGTGCGTTATGTAACCGATGATGTCCATGAGCGTCTACTGAGTTTCTCGGATTGCGACTCTACTTCCGGTGAAAATCTTTTCAAGATTTTGCAGGATGGGTTGGAGGACGCCAAACTTGAAGTTGACAAATGTGTAGGAAATTCAACTGATGGCGCTTCAAATACGTGTGGAAAATATGAAGGTGGTACTACTCGCCTGTCAGAATCGAATCCACGACAAATTCATGTTTCGTACTACAATCATGCTTTGAACCTCCTCTTAATTTCCACCACAAATTCGACTGTAAAGTCTGTTAAATTATTTAACAAATTAAATGAAATCTCAGTGTTTTTGCGTGACTCTTATAAACGAATGGGAACTTGGGATAAAAATGTTAAGAGAGTTACCAGTCGACCTAAAAAATTGAACAGAGCAGGTGATACATGCTGGTAGGCGAAGGATGTGGCGCTGAGGAAAATATTTGGGTCAGTCGGGAACCCTGACAATTCACTGTTTGTGACTACAGTTGAGGCTTTGTTGTCACTTCAAAAAGAGAAAGATGTCAACTCAATTGTGAAAATCAAAGCCAAAAACTATTACAAGTATCTCCTGAAATATGAAAGTATTTTGACAGCCATGACCTTTTTACGAATATTTGACGTCACTACACCTGTGTCCAAGTATTTACAGACTACAGGGATGGATTTTTTGAAGGCCCACTATATGGTCGTCCACAGTGTGGAACAACTCAAGGCATTTCGTCGTGAATTTCAATTTGTCAGAAACAGCACCACGGAATTCATGGTGTGGGCGAATTCACTCATGAACGAAAAGAAGTTAAAGGACGATGAAGATAATCACTTGGTTATACAGAATACACAAACACCCGAAAATTCAAGACACAAAAGGTGTGAGAATGGCGACCCATCATCCATTGAACAAGAATCCACAACGATAAGAAATTATGAAACAAATGTGTACGGGGAAATTCTCAACACTGTCATAAGTCAAATGAAATCGAAATTCAAAGAAAATGAAAAATTATACATGGACTTAGCAGCACTGGATTCCAGGAATTTTGAGTTTATTGGATTGGGTGAACTATCTGCAGGTTTATTGGAAAGCTTAAGTCAGATGATACTTCCATTTAATGAAAATGCCACTCCTGAAGTCCTGCGACAAGAACTAATCAGCCTTGCTCGAAATTGGAACATGTTGAAGCTTTCTGTTCCAGAGGATTATCCTTCCGCAGAATAGTTTGAGTATCCTGATGAACATTCAGATTTGAGTGACCAAGAGGATGAAAATTCACGGGAGGGCAACCCAATAAAATGCAGGGGAAACGAGTCATCTTGTAGAAAGGCATGTAAAAATTGTGCTTTGTGCTGCCACCAAGTACTTCGCCGATACAACTTATTCAACCAAGCTTATAGCTGCATTGGAGTGGCCTACCAGTTTGTCTTAACCCTTTCGTTAACGCAAGTTTCTTGTGAACGGTCATTTTCAAAACTCAGGTTTGTCAAAAATCGCTTAAGGAGCACTTTATATCAGGATCACTTGGAAGCATTCATGTTAATGTGTTCTGAGAAGGATATTTCAGTCAATTTAGATTCTGAGATAATTATTAACAAAGTTGCAGAGAAAAGCACACTGTTGCGCAAGAGTTTAATTTTTTAATTTGTTTTAAGTTCAAAAGTGTCGAGATGTAATTATTTATGTGTTTTGTTCCTTCTGTTGAAAATACAAATCTTATTATCCTACACTTGAATCCTTGAATGCCACGTTCTTTCCAATTTGCAACCAAATAACATTCACAATGTTCATAAGCAAGAGCACGCGTAGCTGGTCACACTCAAAGTTCAGAACAGGTAATTTTTAAGAAAGAAATTTTTAAGAATTTTTAAGAGAAATTGGGTCAAGGGATCTTTGGGGTTCAATAATTTCAATTTAATATTCCGTTTCAAAAATAAGTCGAATTTAACGCAACCCCCAAGTCTTACGAATCGTAAGACTTGTGGGACCGTTTCGAACATAACGTTTTACCACTTTGAAAAATAAGTGATGGAAAAAGTGTAACATTGAAAAGGATATGCGGCGCCGGTTGCACAAAATGCCCGGTAGGTTTTGCGCCCCCAATCCGCCCCTGCATAGGACGTTGACGTTAGGACTCAATTTGTAACTCTGGGTATAAATTTGTAACATAAATCTCTCTCACTAATGTTGAAACTTTTTCTACATCATTTCTTCTAAAAAGATGTTTAAAATTTGGAAAACATTTGTCCGGCATTATGTGAACATGATCCTCACACACACACTGTGTAAATGAATTGATTGACATAATAGCTTTTTGACCAAGATGTGAAGGTTCAAAAATGGGGGAGATAACATTTTTCATGATCATCCTATGACAGTATTACTGTCACAGTAATAATAATGTTATTGAGACTCTCAATTAGCAGTGAACTTTTTTTTGAGATGATTTTTATGACAAACTGCATTCATGAAATGTATACGATCTAATGTGCTACCGGGTTCCATAAATTTTTTTTCATAATATCTGTAGGTAGCCTTTTTTCCTGCGACTTGTGTCTTCTCTCTCTCTCGCCTCCCCAATGACTCATCAATATAACACAAGAATGCAAGATTTCAAAAAGATTTTTCATAACAATAATATTATGGATATGATAAGAGTAAGACGTGCAATTAAACTAATATGTAGGACAAACAGGGGAGTGTATACATAATTACATTAGGAAAGAGGAGAGGAAAGTCTGTAATGAACACGGGAAAGACATTTATATTTGCAAAGGGCTAAAAATGCATCCTGAGATATTTTTTTTACAAGTCGTCCTCGGGTACATTGAGAGATAAAGTTTAATACAAATTTTAATTACTTGAAGAGAATAATGCCGTTATCATGTATACTTATTGACGTCAACGATTGTACACAGTAAAACACACAGACAAACATTTGCAGTTAGAGTAAGTAAGGGATGAAGACACAAACACACACACTAATACACATGTGAGTAAGATATAAAAAAAGCTCATACCTCCTGCTGTGCGTCCATCTTCTCTCTCACTAAAAATTTGTGTAGTTTGGATTCCTTCAGCTAGTAAGAAGGTAAACAGGAGTGACACAACAAGATGACCCTGAGATCTTCTTCTTCTTACAAAGTCCACACTATCACATTGACCCATGGCCACTGATGATTTCCCTCGACCAAAAGGTCTACCACTCATGTGTCAATGGAAAAGCATGTAGTAATTCTATTTTCGCAGGTCAGTTACACTTGTAAAGATGTTTTATTAATAGTCACTACTCCTACTGCAACAAATTTTAAACTATTATCATGTAGCATTGCTGCACTTTTTCTCTTTTTACCCAATACTCTGGTTAATGTCTGTGTGTGTAAAATTCACCTTTAAAGATTCATTTCTTCAAACTTTTATACTTGAGTATATTTCACACCAAAAAAAATGTATTTCACACTCAACTATGAAGCTCTCCTTCTCATGGTCCGTAGAATATGAATATTAATCACTTTATTGTTCTTATCAATGTGGAACGGTGAATTTCAAAAATATGAGCTCTACATATATCACCACCGAGTTTGCCAAGTTAGTTGTGGAAGTAAGTAGTAGAAGTGTTCAATCTTCTTTTTCTGAAAGGCAAATGGACAAACTCTCTTCATTGCAAATGACTATATATGTATGATTACATACTCTGGTTTTGTAGTAGTCACTCGTAGAACTTACGTAGAACTGCTAGCAAAAATTATTGATGATTGGAAATGTCCACATTCTTTTACTTTTTTGTTGTTGTCGATACAGGTCTTCATTGACAAATCCCATTGTCAGTCTTATTTTTTCCTTCTTTAAATTGTAATTTCCAACAAATAAGAGGAGGAAACGGAGAAATTGCTTTTTTCCCTCATCCACAATATATTAGTCGGCGTGAGTTGTCAATTCATCATCAGGTTGTTTCAGTCTGAAATAAATATAAATAAAAAATAGAGTCATTAATATTTCCCATCACGGAAATGTCACGACACAGAAAAAAGGGTAATATTTAAGTACACACACATGGCTAAGAATTGTCAATTTCCCTTCACAAAATTACTCTACCTCACCCAAATGTATTACAAATGTATCACGTTTTTTAAAAGTACCAATCGAGTCCATGATTGGGTTTTCTAGCTACACACACACATAAGTAAGTATTATAGTGACCAAAAAGGACATGCATGGACTTGTATTGTATCTTTTCTCCACAACAGTTGAAACTAGTCATCTAATTTAAATTAATTGAATATGACCACGCAAGCGTTTCTACGATTTATTCTGTCAAAAAGAAATATGTTGTATACAGATAGAGACAGTTTTTACTACGGGGGTGGCTGATGTACATATAACGTAATAAATTAGATACTATAATTGGTAAATTGACAATGTATCCTCCCTGTCAAGCTAGACAAACTGAAGTAACTACAGTTAGAGAGGGGAGACAACTGTACCATGTGTATTATGATGAAGACGTCTATTATACTATAAATAAAAACAAAATATACACACTTTTTCCCATCTCTCTTACAATGTCATGTGTCGTAAGTATATTTATAAACAACCCTATAAATTGATTCTGTTGGATACAAAGTGGAAGACGCTTCTTAAATTTTTAAACACACTATACTCTCTCACACATAAACTTCAAGATTGTATTATTTAAAAACATTCAAACTACAAAGAGTCACAGCCTTGAACTCTTGATATAAAAATCAAAAACTTTATTATGACTTCCTATAAAGTGACTTGTTATCTACTTTTTTTTAAAATGACGCTTCACTATCAACACTAATGATTCATTGTTTACAAAATTACATACACTCTTAGATACATGGGAAGTATTTGACTCATTTTGACTAACTGGAAAAAGTTAACACAAATAAAGATGTAAAATAATTTACCGTTGGATTCACTCAAGAGATTCTTCATAATGTGTTCAAGTTGTAGGTTAACAAAAATCACTCACAGACACTTTTTTAAACAAAAATTGTTAATCAAAAAATTTCGGATGTAAGCTGTAAATAAAAAAGGGAAATAGAAAAACTAGAAAAATGAACAGTCACCACTCAATTTGTATGAACCCGAAGGAAAAAAAGGATTATCTTTTGAGAGAATATTGACTCACTGACTAGGATAACCTAACTAACAAATAATTACTCATACACCCGACGATGATCAACAATCTAAGACTGCTCTAAGCAGCACAAAGTCTGTTATGTTTCACTGTTTTTTTAAAACTACCTTAGACGGATCTTTGTCGATCCCTGCATCCTCAAGTAACAACCTTAGAAAACCTTAGTTACCATTAGTCCCTACTGGATGGCAGCACAGCATTGAAAAATTTTTCAGTATTTTTTTTGTCTGACACAAAAGGACCACCGGATTTTGATGACTTGGAATGTAGTCTAGATGAATAAATCCCATCTTATCATCCTTTTAATGTGGCTCATTAAATGAGTATCATTCTTGTTTTTAAGGCGTTTACCGTATTACCACCCCTACTTTGTTTTTGTTTGTTGTTTGTCCCAACTCGTTGAAACAATGACCATTAATCCTAGTCTCTCTTGTTCCTCATTTTTGTTGGCTTCATTTCAAAATTAAAGCCGCATTCATAGAATACATAGTACATAGTAAAAGGAGAGTAGTTCAAATGATGCTACTAATTTCCTCTCGCGATTATTATTATTATTTAGGTAAAACGTAGGCAGAAAAAGTTAAGCAGATGAACAATGAGGAAATGAACTTGGGAGGATTAGAGAATGAAACCACCACCAAAAAAACTTTACCTACCGTCGACAGACGGTATAAAGGGAAGATACAATGCAAAATATATTAAAAAAATTCTCATGTGTTTGTATCCTAACTCAACGTATATGTTACACACATGTCAGTTTCATCCAAGTCTCTCTCTCTCGTCCAACATCATATTATGCATTATAAAAAGTGCTGACAAGGGGCAACTGGCTAAAATACATACGTGTGTGTGTGTGTATTCGTACTCTACATATATCCTTCCTCTACCTAACAATCCAAGTAAAAGTCTTCTTCACTTCACACAGAGCGAACAGCAGACAAAAAAACGAACGACGTTCAACCCTTATGGCCAGGCCAGTGCTTACCTGAGCGTTGTACACTTGTCTATTATGGATTTTTTTCCCTACCTTTTCAGCCCCCTCCCAACTTCCAACTTCCGTTCTTTGCATCATCATCAGCAACAACCCCTGTCTACGAATGTAATCGTAGATTGTGTCAAAATATCCTTCTCTCAACCCCACCACCACCACCACCACTTCTCTGCCATCCCAAGCACACACGAAAATTCAGTTTGAATTATTCTCTCTCTCTCTCCAGTCCTCTCATCTCCTCTGTTACAGAGACACAGAGTGTATGTGTGTGTGTGTGCCGCACCACTAACATTTTTAAACAGAGAATATACATTGTAATTATTGTTCTTCTCTCCTCAAATCTCATTGTGTGTGTAGTGTGTAGAGGACGAAACAAAAACCTTGCCACAGCCATGAGTTGTCATTTTACAAGAGGATCCTCACTCTTGCTAAGCTGATTATTTTCTACTACTAAAGTACATTTTCCATTTGGACATATTTCTCTTGAAAATATTTTGAGTGTGTTTGTCTCTCCCCGTCTTTTGTTTGTGTAATGCCCTGTTGTCACCTTTCCCCTGTTCAATATTAGAAATCGGAATAAACAAGAATAATTCAAACACAACAATAAAAATCACAGAGAAAAGAACGTTTCTTCATCATTATTCTTCATCGTGAGTGAACACCCAGTGATCACAAAAGTGATGTGGAGATGAGGTGATGAGAGTGTGAAAAAGATAATCATCATCGTCTATTTAATAATAATAACACATGTACTAAAGTGTTCAAAACAGTAGTAAAAATGACAGAAATGTATTAGTCTCTCTCCGACCTCATCCTCATCTCTCTTTTCTCTGATTGTGTGTGTGTTGTGTAGTAGACTTTTACTGTGCCTGGTTTGTGATAAAAAAAAAGTATGAGTTGATGAGGGTGGGGGGAGGCTCAACAGGTTTTTTTCGATAAGATATTTGATATCAGTAAATACATGATGATTGATTAGTACGGAGGAAGAGGAGAGAGAGAGAGAGAGAGAAAATTATAGGCACGGTGAGTAATTGTGAATTTTCAAAAACAGGATTGGCAACCCAGGCAAATTGTGGATGAGACCGTCTCTCTCATTTAGTTGTGTGTGCCGTGTCTGTCAATTGTAATTCAACTCTTACCTGCTCAAGATTTCAAGTTCAATTAGTGTGAGGCCTATCATCATGTAGAAATAATATCAGAAATTAATTCGACAGTTTTATTGTGTAATCTTCCCTGTACATAAACACACATGAGGTCTTGTAATCACATTCACACGTCACACACTCACAATAGTATATATTATTTTTGAACCACTCACAACAACTGTATTGGACTCTAATTGGGAACATAAACTTGATCGTGATTCAATTAATAATGTTTTTTAAAAAAACTGTGCGTAGCCTTTGTCTTTCTCTATTGTGTGTGTAGAGCGTGATCAGTGCATTCCAATTGAAAGTCAACAGTCGTGATTTTTTCTAATGAAATTTTTATACAAACACATAACAAAATTTTTAAAGTGTTCAATTTTCTTTCATTACCATTTATTTTAAGGCTGACTGTCTGTCTGTGTGTTGTGTACTCAGGGATAATAATAATAAACGTATTACATACTTCATCGTTACTTTACAAAATAGTACGGCTGTGAGAGAGTAAAAATATTCTAAAAAAGTTAAAAGTTCTTTGGACAAACACACTTAATTCTGGAACATAATTTGGAACTAGAACTTAATCAAGGTGAATCTTTATAATTCTTTGAATTATCATTTTTTTGTCTTTCATTAAATAACTCAAGTTTTTTTGACTGTTGACTTTTCCAGTTAACAATCAGTGACTAATATGTATGTACCTCTGTATGTATTTTCGTGCTCAAAATGATAATCATTTCTTCTTTTCTTGATATTTTAATAGGAGATAGAAGCCTACAAAAAAATTTTTTGTAGACAGACAGACTCTCCTCCTTTGTATTTTGATGACACTAGTCTGAAATAAAAGTCAAGGTTGTCGTACTGACGACATTTTTTCTGTACCTGGTCTCTCTTTTGGATGTGACATCCGAGAATCAGTCATTATGTCAACGGATCGATTTAACAAGTACAGTAACGAACATCATCATCCTTATATTATGTCATGTCATGTCGGAGGACGTGAAGTACATTCAGAACAATAAAATTATTTAGTTGAAATTCTTGGTAACATGCAAAAAAGGAAAATTGTCATATTTTATGGGTGTGGGACCCACACTGTAGGTCGTATAAAAAATGACAAATTTCCGGTCCTACCATTTTCTCCATTAATGTTGTACTGGTACTTTTGTATAGTTGTACCTAGTAATGATATACTTATCTGATCTCCATTGTTCTGATCAAATTTACAACTTGTGAAGGTGGCTGGAGTCCACTATGTGAACCATATCAAATTTTTAAAAAAGAAACGTTCTTTGTTTGGATAGAGCTGCTCGGGACGGGTATTTGGATGCCCTGAAGGAAGCCACACGTAAAGATTTGAATACAAGAGATGAAGATGGAATGACTCCAACTCTCTGGGCATCTTTTGAAGGGAATCTTGATGCTCTACGACTTATTGTTGGCAGAGGGTAAGTTTTTTTTCAGTACTTTTTGTGAGGTTCCTTAAATTCTCTACGAGAAGATTAGATCAGTTATTTTATAAATTTTTCCCCGTGAAATCTTAGAGGTGACCCGGACAAGAGTGACAATTATGGGAATACAGCACTTCATTTTGCAGCTGGTAAGCAATTTATCAAAAATGACGATGATGACATTTTTTAAACTTTATGAACATTATCCCCTTTATTACGTGTAAGCATTAATTTTTTGTATTTATAAAATGATAGCCCGTGGTCATCATAACTGCGTAACTTTTCTAGGTTTGAAACAGTTTGTGATTATTTATTTAACTAACTTTTAAGGTAACACTTTGTATATAAAAATACATACATATATGTATCAAAGGTACGAACATGTAACATTTTCTTAATTCATAAACTAGAGTTGAAAATGTTAACAGAGCAAGTGAAAACTAAGGAAATTAATTAATTTGTTGAGATTCAAATCTCCATACGACGTCTCTTGATTTCTTGAATTCCCTGAATAATGTTGTCCAAAGTGTCATCACTAGAATTTTGTAACTCGATTCGAGACAACATTCTTTGAGCAAAGGAAGGAGCAGGGGGTCGATTGACAGACTTGTCATTAATGTCCTGTCAAGGATCACGTTGCCTTTCCAAAAGACCAAGCGGTCCGACATGACCATAGGCGTATGGACTGGAAAACAAATTAAACATAAAAAGTGAATTATTAATATAAGAGTAGAAATAAAATCTATCATGTTAATCAGTGGTTGGTCCTCTCTCATTAGCCGAAACGGAGCTCTATACCAGTGACTCACAGGGTGAATAGACCTGTAAGGGGGTAATAGTCTATTAACAATTTGCTACGGTCTTATATCTGTGGTGTGTTCTGGGTCAATGAGTAAACCTTAGTCACCTTTTGAGAAAAGGAAACCAACTGACGTAACTATACACTAACTGATAGGAATAATAATAATAATAACAAATTATCAATATAAAAACATTTTACTTACACTTCATATCCTGTATCAACAATCCATTGTTGCATGGACTGGAGACTGTCGAATGGGACACAAGTGTAGAACCCCGGAGGAGGAGGGAGAGTGGCACCACTACGTTTATTCTTTTCCTAAAATAAAATTACAATAAATTTAGAGTGCAATTGAATGGGGGAGGAAGAGGATGACAAAATAATTATTTTACTTTCTCTCTCTTCATATTCAAACCACCTCTCCAGAATTCTAAGGCACCGCTTTTATTGATTTTCTCTCTCCTGCTTCCATATCCTCCTGATTGTTGTAAATCTTGTTGACTGTATATCTCATATTAGCCGGATGGCAATCGAGCCGACAAAAATGCTGGATCACTAATTAATTAATAGAAACACACACACACACACACATTAGTTGGTTCAATTTAGTATGTTTACGTATTTTTATTTTGACTTACCTGGAACATAATGCATTTGCTCATTCAGACAAAGAGCTTCAAAAAATTCTTGTTCCTCATCCACGGTCAACTCAAGATCTTCACAAGGAACATCCCACTGATCCAACAAATCATCAGGCATATCATCAATTGTGATAAGTCCTTCTGAGATTTGAGACTCTCTTAATTTCTTTTTGGCAAAAGCCATCCTCTTGTCACGAAAACCGTTGGCAACTTTGTTATTTAGTGAATTGACACGGTTTTGTACTCTTATGTTTAAGTCACTTTCTGTTGATCCATTATACCTGAAAATAATTAATTATTCCGTCATCTATATGTGTATACATTTAGTATTTTTATAGTTCATGTCAATGGTTATAATTTTAAATACCACAAAAACTCATGCCAAACACAAGATAGAGTGTAATCAACCATCCTATAATTTTAAAAAAATCATGACATGTCAATGTGTACATTATTAGGACCATAAAAAATAAAATAGTACAAATACATACTTTGTTTTACAATCAGCCTTAACTTCTACTGATATTGCAAAATCATCAAAGATATCCCATCTCTTCAGTCCTCCCCAATTTATATGATAAATATTTGGACATCCTCCAACTGTACGTGATGTATCGGCCTTGCAACCCACTGTACCCGTCTCTCCTTCAGTCTCTTCAGTACTTCCAATCACAATTAAGTTGGCTACAAAATACATACATAATAATTGTACATTATGATTCCTGACTCATAGAATTTTAGTTACAAAAGTCATGATTTGATTCAACATTAACATTTAATTTATACACAAAATAATAAATACTTACGATTTCGTTGAAGGGCAACAGTCAAATCAGTCTCTCGTGTTGATTGAATCTTAACAGGATCAGTGGTTGAGTACTTTGACTCCCACAAACTTTTTGTTTCGGTGATTAATTTTTCTCGCTTCTGATGCTGTTCGCCATTGACATGTCTGGGCCAACTATTACTTCGTGTCACCCTAATCCACCTATCACACGGCTCACAAAAACGTCTATTTTCCTCTGCCATACTGAAATAGAGAAGAACTTTTTAATAATAATTTGTCAAAACAATAATTGTCACGACAGAACTCAAACACACAATACGCTTTGCAACGCTGACAAAACGTTTTCGCGTAAACTCAGTTTGCAGGCTCAAACATGATTTTTCCTGTCTTTTACTTGCTCAACGTTTTCAGCAGTTGTTTCGAATGTACGTCATTGTTGTTAAACCAATTAATTGACTGTTTCTAGTAAATTTTGGGTGCAACATGTGGGCCCGTGATATCGACTACCACACACCGAAGGTACTTTCTTCCAAGAGTCCTGACATTTGTAAAATTTTGTAATTGAAGAATTTATTCTTAACTGTTTTTTTCCATATTTTTCTCAAAAGGACTTGGCCGCCATCAATAATAAAGAAGAAATATTACGGTTCTTAGATGCATCCATCGCCAAAGAAGAGGCCAAAGATAAAAAGAAGGTCAGATCTTAAACTATTTTTTTTATCACTCTTTGATGATCTCAATTCGAGATTTTTTCTACTTACTAAAAAAATAGTGCATCATCAGTCGTTGCAACAACATTTCAATAATTTGAACTTTGCACAAAGCTCTTTTTTTATCTCTCTCTTTCTCTCTGTGTGTGAAACCTTTTGCTCTACTGATAATCATTGGTCTGTGACGATTTTTGTCCTCTCCAATGCATACATTACGAATCCTTACCTGCATGAATTAACTGATAAATCTCAACTCAATGTCAACAAAAATACATTCACAAAACAACGTATGGTGTGGTATGGTAGAACGACGACGACCAGAAAGATAACAAAAGACAATCCTAACGGTTTCCAGGGCTGTTGAGTACCCAGTTAATTTTTTTTCCTTTCTCATCTTCCCCTTACAAATTCTAGACAATCATTCAGAAGAGTCAGTCATAGTTTTGTCTCAGGAATAAATACATTTAGTTAGGGAAGATGGAGGCTGACATACACACAAAAGTCACTCTCTTCTCATCGTCAGTTCCCTTCCACCTTCAAGATGATGATGTTGCAATGAAAGCAGGGAAGTTGAACAGAAATGTATGAAACTTGTACATTGTCCTTTTGTTTCATCTTATATATTTACTTTTAGCAGAGAACTTAATATACTTTATTTTAGTACTAAGTTTGTCTGAAAATGTGAAAGAGAGAGAGAGAGAGAGAAATTCCTGAGGCTACCTTTTCCATTAATTAAATAATTTTTTATGAGTATTCATATTTACTTGTCAAACAGTTCATGGAAGGAGCCCCGAGGTTAGTTGCATATTAAGAAGATAATTCGTCAAAATTTTCTCATGAGAATCCTTCTGAGAAGGGAATTTAGAAAAGAGAGAGTGTGTGTGTGAGCGACAGGGCAGAGATGAATCAGTTTACTATGAGGATACTGCGAAAAATTTAACAAATAGCTTTGAATAAATACACGAAAAAGGACTAGGATTGCATACCAAAATAAATACACACGGAGTTCAGTGAGGAATCAAAAAATTTAATTAACTAACAAGGATTTTCTGGTACATATTAAAGGTGGTCACATACATACATATTTTATTGAGTGAGATTTTTCGTCTGTCATGATTTATCGTATTTAATTTAAATTACTTACTAGTGTGCACTGACATATAGACAATGTGTGCGTCACACACAAAATGAGACAATAAATAACGACAACAGAATTATTTTTGAGAGAGTATAAATCTTAACGATTCTGTCTTTGATTATTTTTGCCTGCAGGTGAAAAGTTACATAGAAAAAGCAAAAAAGGATGCTGAAAAAAGAGTCAAAGAGTTTGACAAACTCCAGAAAAAGGTAAGATGAATTGCCATTTTGTTTTGAGAGACAATTTTTAGTTTAATAATAAAAAAAAATTTTTTGAACATTTATTTTCTGTTGTTCCTGAAGGCCAGTAAATCAGTGGAGGAGGAACAGAAAAAATTGATGAAGAGACGAGAGAAAATGGACAAGAAAGGTGGACTCTCAGCAACTCCCCATTTAATATCTGAGAGTGGGATGCCAGAATTTCCACCTCAACTCACCCCACAACAACAACAACCCCCACCCCATCATCCACACTCTGCCCTCTCATTTCTCAGGTAATTAATTATTAACAAATAATAATGAGTTGTATGAAATTTAAACTACATAGTATAGAATGATCATGTCTCTCATTAACATTTCAGTCTGAGGAAAGACACACGCCCTGTACAAAATAGTGGAAGTCATTCCTTCTCCGAGTTGGTCACTCACTCCTCAGCCAAAATGAAAGGTGGAGGTCTTCACACGGGAGTCTATAAAAAAGTTCAACAAAGGAAAACACTCAATAGTGCCAAAGCGACGGGGTCTGACTTTAAGGTGACTCCACTAATGATTCACATGTCCATTACCATTCAAAACTGTTCTAAATCGGAGAATATCTTTTATAACGAAAAAATCCAAACAAGTCAATTTAAATCGGGTCGAGCTGGACTTGTTCGTTGTTCAAAATCTCCAATCCCAAAAAAATAATGCTTGTTTGGCTATGAGAAACGTGCACACATAAGCAAGAGTGCCCATTACATCATTACAAAAACAGACAGACCCTATTAAATTACATTATTAAATTTAATTGTGCCCATCCGTCTTTCCTCATAAAATTGTAAAAACAGGAGGACAAGTCAGGAAAACTTTTATTGAATGAATAGAGACACAAGAGAGTATTTGAGATCGTACATATTACACAATCATTTTCAAAAAAAGGAGAGTAAGAGGAAGAAAAATGAATTGTGGGGAACAAACTCTCCATGCAAAATGTTACGAGAGGATAGATAATCCTGAATATGCAGTGAAAACGAGGATGAAAGTCAGAGCGAGAGAGAGGAAGAAAAGTTGGGATGTAAAGTATTTACAACAGTGGATAAATGCTAGGAGACCCTGGCTTTGTAAAACTTGGGAAAATGCATCCTTCTCTTCCTCACGGGTACACTATCACATATTGTATATGTGTGAGGAGGAGGAGGACAAAGAGAAGGAAAGAGAGAGAGGATCTTGGCAGATAAATCATGTATGGGGTCACCATCACTTTCTCCTTTTCTCTCTGACTCTCTCCTCTTTCCCTCTCCATTGTATAACATGTACATTGACCAGTCCTTCTCCATTATTCGTTTGAAGAGGAGGAGGATAAGGAGGGAGGGAGGGGACAATAGTTCTCAGACAGACCCTGAGTGTCATCGCGAAAATGAATTATGACACCCACACCAACACGACCAAGAGAGTTTAGGCTAGCCAGTTTTCCCTCCAGAGACTTTCTCCCTCTGGACTCTCTTTCTCTCTTTAACTCTACGTTCGTGTGTGCTATGTGGAACACACGCAACTTTTCCCATGCAAACGAAACCTACTCTCTTACTTTTTGAGGAAATATTTACAAACTTTGTCTACTCATTCCAGTCCACTATGCATCAGCGACGTACGAATCGACCTAGAGAGAGAGAGAGATGCAGATTAAAAATTTTGCAAAATCCTCTCACTAGGTCATCTCCATTTTCAATGACAGATTAAAAGGAACTGATGCTTTGATTAGCACAAACTAATCTTTGTCCACACAACCAATCTAAATGTATTTTTTCCTCATCTATTCGTAGGTAGGAGATGTGACTGACGGTGGGAAAAGATCAGTCCGATCCCTGTCCGGTCTTCGGAGGGACAACGAAGTGATGTACGTCCCCAAATTTGACATCACAGCAGCCAACAATGGTAGACGAGGAAAGATATCCGGACTATTTGAGAATGAAGAAGGTGGATTGTCCTCCGGGAGGAGACAGAGTGTTCGAAGTGGGGATGGTGGAGGTGGGAGTGAACCGGAAGGAGACGGGGATGAAGACAGTCATGAAATGATGAGAAGTCGACTGACTCGTTCTCACTCTCAACCTGACTACATCCATGAAGCTGGAGTTGTTCACACTTCTTCTTCTTCAAGGTTCAATGAAGAGAGTTCGACTGCACGAGATCATCAGCATCAATCTATCTTTGAGAGACCAGGTTTTGGTTCTGTGGCATTCCGGAAAAATATGAATTCAACACTGAGTAACTTTACGAGCTTCTCTCATCATCCACAACAACATCCAAGTAGTCATCATCATCATAATGGGAATGGGAGGACGGAGGCTGTACTTCTCGAGGAAGATGACAATGATCTTCATAGAGACTCGATCGGTTCAGCGAGTAGTCTGGATGGGACTTCTTCCAAAGCACAATTAAGTCATCATAATCAAAGTGGGTGGGAGGAACCGGGATCGGGTGATGGTAAATCCTGTTTTCCTTTTCAAAAAAAAACACAAGAATTTATTAACGAAAGGATTTAGAATGGATTCGACCAGCTGTGGACACGTGTGATTATTTTGTTCCATTCAGATTTTTCCCAGTTGTAGTAAAAAAAGTTTGAGAAAATAAAATGTTTGAAGGGAAAAAACGGAAGGTGAAAAATGTAGGATTTTTCTAAAATTGGAATGATTGAATGAATCTTGTAAAATATTTTATTTCATTTTTTTTGCAGAAGAAGAATTGGGGAGTCTGGAAGTCTTTCTGGCGGCTGCCAACCTCATGAATTACGCCCATATTTTTGTCAAGGAAAAAATCGATTTCCAGGTAATATACATAGAGATAGACAAGAGAGCATAACATAACCTCGATTTAGAAAAGTAATCCATTTATATATTTTTTCCCTCCTCCTCCTACTTTCTCCTTTTTTACTTTCTTTTCCCTTCCCTCCCATCCACATGGATTTCGCACTAGGCTCGATTTTGAGAAAATTGTCATAGTTAGAAGGATTTTGCTTGATCTCTTCCAAGTTGGAGCTAAAACCGAAAGGGACTCAATCCTTACATGTTACTTTATATTATATACCTTCCTCCTCCACACATTTTCCCTCTGTATATTATATTAAGCAGCCCAAATGATTACCATTTACTCCCAGACTTTCTCTCTCCATATTGACTTAACATGACACACACACATGCACGGCTATCTCTCTTCCAGTCACTTTCGACCCACTCCTTGTATTTTATATTTAATGGATATATAAGTAGGGATTAAGAGAGTCATATAATTTTGGCTACTTAATAAGCGTCGTACATAATACATGTAACGTTACATTCCCATGAGATGAAACACAAGAAACCTAATTTACTCGTATCCCAGTTGTGAGCCCTTGGAAAAATGATTCCAAGAAGAAATGGTTAGATGAGGAGAGGAAATTTTTTTTTGAAGATTCTTGACACATAATAATTTAAGAGAGCAATTGAGGCTGGGTGAAAACTTGATTAAAATAAACAAAATTTAACTACCTCCTCCTTTCTGCAGCTGGTGTCAATATTATCCTAAGCCCATGGACTTTGAAGTTAAATAAGTTTGCAATTTCCTTTTCCCATTCTTTCTTTCACTTTCTCCCTCCCTCTCTCTCTCTCGAATTTCTTATGCCCTTATAATGCTCAGCTATATTATATTATTCTGTAACGACGTAGGTACTATAGTAAAAGTCTTTATACGGAGGGAAATCCGCCGCCAACGCTTTGTGACTGCGGATTAACAACTTTCTTTAGATTTCTAAATTTTAGTTTGCGAAATTGCATTATGTATTTATAAGGCACTGTTACACACACACAGAAGTTTGTGTGTGTACGAAGTGAGGGAGAGTAGTTATGTAATACAGTCATCATTATAGTTGAAGATGAAACGGTCCAATCATCAGGTTATAAGGATTTCCGTACACAACAGCCACAAGTGAACATTTTATGTTTGTATCCATTCCACTTGTACACTTACACTTTTAACAATAACTCCACATTTTGCTCGTGTAGACAGTAGTAGAAGACACCCTAAGGTTCCCTATCAAAGCAGAAAAAAATGAGAAGAAAATTCCGTATTAAATCGACAAATTCTTTTTCTTGGAAAAATCCGTCGGGGATATTCGGAAACATATTTTTTTAAAAGGAAAAAATCTAGAGAAATTGCTAATAATTCACAGCTGATTTATTTTCAACAATTTCCATTTGAATTTTAATTCTCAAATCTTAGCTTTTTAAAGTCTTGGAAAATCAAAGGTTATTTTTTAATAGATTTTTTTTTAATTAACTGAATTATTCAGGAAGGCAATAAATTAAATAAAAACAAACTCATACAGCTCTTCTTCTCTCGGAGAGACTATTTTCAAGCTTTTTTAGAAAAAGAAAAAAATGCACTCGTCGGAATTAATTGTCTGTTTGTGTGTGTGTGTGTGTGTGCTCAATCCAGTCTCATGACGGCTTAACTACTTTAGCTCTAATTTTTCCGTCTTGTTTATATTTCAGGCTTTACTCCTACTCACCGACGAAGATTTTAAGTCTATGGGGATTGAATTGGGACCAAGACGGAAATTGTTGAATGCTATCGGAGAGCGACAGCGTGTCATGGAAAATCCTGGAGAAGTTATAGACAGTCGTTTGTAAATAATAGTGTGTGTGTGCGTGTTGTGTGTACGTATACGTTCTACTCTCTATTACCCTCTTATTTTTATTAGATTGATACATCGCACTACCACTCTGACCTTTACACTTGGCACACATATACAACAGCATGAAGAGCACTGCTATAAGTACATGTTATAACTTATAAGGTCTTGACAAATCCTCAAAAGAAAAACCATAACATATTACTGCATGCACTCTCAACACACACATACCAAAAGGAAGCAAGACATTATTACAAGAAAAGAGGGGGAATTATTATTAAAGTTCATTTTATAGTCAGTCGACAAAAATTGTCTTATAAGTGCGTATACACACAACAACAATACATTTCATCAGAGAATGAAAGTTATTATTATATTTAGTTGTGGGGAGTAATGAAAGGACGGATGGACATCAATAATGTTTTTTTGTGAAGAAAAAATGAAATGACATTTGACCAGTCCGTCGTGCTACATACTTAACTGAAACACAATGTTACCGATCGTATTACCACTTTCACCATGAAAAAAAAAGAGTTTTACGACTCCAAACTACTTACAGAGAATGTAATATTACATAGGAAAATGTATATTTTTAAAATTGTGAAACATGTTCAAAAAAAAGAAAATGTAAAAATGTAGCTGTTAAATCCACTGGAAAAAAATTTCCCTCCTGAGAATGTCTACTTTCAGGGGAAAATGGAGAAACCCTTAACTGTATCGTATTGTGGTCAGAACAAATTTAATAAACAGTAACAATTATTTGGAGGCAAGTACCTTACAAACATACACGTATTTGTAGTTTGTACCGTGGATTGTTTACTCATTGGACTATCTCAGTGAAAGTACTGAAAGTCCTTTTTACTTACAATGCATATGTGAGGACAGTGAAGAAAATTAATTCACAGAATTCTACACGTTTTTATTGGCAGTATCAAATTTTCAATATTTTCTCGTTCTAGTCATTCCCATACGATTGTTAAATTAAGTTTGTCGACATTTAGAAACTACATAAAACTGCATTGCATTTCCACTGTGTTTTTTGGTTGGTCAGGGCTTGTAGAAAAATTATGGCGAAGAAGAAGAAAGGGTGAGGTCAGTGTCCGACGAGAGTGACGACGGACGGCCAGAATGCTCGAATGTATTGACATCGTTCTTTGCAAATGACGAGAGTATTGTCCTTGACAGCCACTTCTTTCTCCAACTCGATTCGGATCTGTCTTAATTTATGTAGAGCATCCTCCGCATTTCTGAGCTGAGCTTCCATCCCAGACTGTGACCGGGCCAGTTCATGAACCTCTTCGATGAGCCTAGAAACAACTTACATTCTCATTATTCTTTTTTTGTGTGCAATAGACAAAGGAAAAGTCATTTATTTCCTTGCAAAAAACCACACTCAAATGCACAATAGCTGAGGCACTACTGCCTCAGCCATAGTAGACTTGTATGTTCTAATTATTTAGACTAAACATTTTTTTCCCACTATTGATTGTGTACTTTGAACGCACAATGAACGGAAACAAAAAGGGGGACCATGAAGAAGGGTCGTTTGGTTAATTTTGAAATTTTTGTTCTTTTAAGCGTCCAAACCATTTTAGCTAACGGCTAAAAAGGCATCAAATTAATACAAGTTCAGCAAAACCATACGACATTTAATATCATACAACTCATTCTCATTTTGAGTCTTCCCATTTGTTTTAAGCATGGGGTTAAATTGGGTGATTTGACACGCTGAATATCCCCACAGTTTTCGACTATATACTCGTCTTGTGTAGGATGAGAGCAAGTTTTAAATACTCGGGACCTCATTAATAGTCATTGCGTTGTGGTCGTACACACTGCATCATAATATTCAAAAAAATTTTTTGCTGTTACTCACGCAAACTGTGGACAATCGCGTACGAGTTCAACGTTGGGTCCTAAAAAAGAAAAAAAAAATATGGACAGATTAAAGTTTCAATTTGTTAACTTTAACTGATAGAAAAATAACACAAGAAATAAATTCATTGAATAGATTCCACACATGTTAGCTGAAATAGACAAATTTGTCCACATTTCGCCTGACAAGACGTCTCATATTTTAACATGGTTTTCAAAAAAAGAAAGATAAACTCAACATTGACAAATATCTTTAGAGATAGAGATATCCGTCATTTCTGGACTCTTTTCAAATTGAAACCACAACGTCCACAACAGACTTGCACGAAAAAAGGGGGAATCCATTTAAATGTAAATATTAGTTTTTTTCATTTATTTTTCAAAAACTTGCTGTAAGTCCGATTGTAGAGGCGTGTCTGAGCCAACTTTAAGGCACTTTCCACTGGTTCCCTTTTGAGTGCTTTCTTGATATCCTCAATTCCTTGTTCGGCCTTCACCATCTCCGTGAGTACCTGACATACACACAAATAAAACATCACACCGTGTACAAAAATAGTGTCACATTTTCTCATTACATTTTTGAACACTTCCCATTCTCAAGGTTGACAATTTCATAAAAAAATATATTTTTCCAAATATAAAATTGGAAAAATATTGATAAGACCCAATGACTCTCTTTTTCTATCTTCCTGGATCACTTTTTTGAAGAGAGAGAGACTCTGTATGTGAAAGTGTTGAAGAAGAATAAATAAATTGCATCTCTCTCTCTTCCGTCCACAGACGGAAGAACAACAATCACTTAATATCACACACAAATACACACACACGCAAATGTACCTGCGTGTGTATGTGTGTCGTTGAAATAACCACGATTCGCTTTTACAAAGTTTTTCCACGCTCCATAAGATTTTATTTTACTGAAACATGTTCACCCAACAGCCTCTTTTCATCATGTCATTGTAATGGTTTCAACTCTTCTCCCATCTTCTCTTTTCCAACAAACACACACACCAATACACACACATGTGTGTGTGTACATTATGCAGGGAGTCTCCAAAGAATACTAACAAATTCCAGGCACACTGATGCTTGGCTAAAAAATATCAAAAGTATATCCTCGCTCTACATATTGTACATATTACATATCAAAGAGAGGAGGAGAGTGAAAAATAAACTTCTTTTTCCCAACACACACACCGAAAATATTATACTTTTAATCCCCAGCAGCAAAAAGGAGTGCAAACTACGAGAAATCATATGTACTCGGAGGAGGAGGAGGAGAAGTACACACACACATCCAAGTTCCATCACATCGCTCATGTGCAGGTCCAAGTTTGACAAGGCTTTCAGGAGCGAGAGGAAAATGAAGAGTGAAGAGATGAGATGAAAAAAAGAAGGAAGAATCACTCATAGTCGTCGAAGTAGTGGTGAATATATATGGGAATTTGAAGGAGGAGGAGAACTCCCCACAAGAAGACGCCGGAGAAGGAAGGAGAAACCCAGAAAGAGGGGAAAGAATTATTCATACAATCTTTCCCCTCCTCCTCCCGTTTTGAGTGGGAGAGAGAGATGGACTGTGGGGCATTTTGTGAAAAGGTGAGCTGAAGAAATAGGAGTTTGGAGTGTGTGTGAAATAGAGCCAGGTACTTACTTACCCTTCACCCATTGTACATTCGTATGCATTACTATATGTAGGTAATACGAACCCCAGGACGGACGGAGGAAGAAAAATTTTAAAAAAGTGACGGTGAAAAAGATCATGGTTCACTCACCCACACACACCCTCTCGTCTTCTTCAAAGAATATTTTCTTTAAAGATTTTTCTTGTTCTTCCTTTCTCTTTTTTTCTGTTCTGTCTACTTTCTCCTTGCACTCTTTGTGTGAAAGGTGATCTTACACAATTTTGTAAGGAAAGAGATGCAGTGGTGCATTTTAAAAAAAATTCAAAAAATTGAGTTGATGTAATGCCTGTTCAAGTGGGTTTTTGGGTGGGGGAGGGCTTGTTTAAAAATATATTAGGGGCCAGTCGTAACTTCCCAGGAATTACATTGATAAATTCCCTCCGTCCCATGTATGAACATGAACATGGGAGTTGGAAAAGCAGCGTGGCGTAGCATTGCACACACATCCACGACTGGTGGAGAACATGGATGAGGATGAAAAGACGAGTCTTTTTCACAATTTATTGACTGGTGAAAAAGTGAGAACTGTAGATTCTCTAGAGAGTCACACACTTGCACACACACACACAGAAAGAGAAAGAAAGTAAGGAAAAGTCAAAGTAGGGAAGAGTATGAAGGATGAGTTTGAGTTTTTTTCTCAGGATCAAAGGAAGAGATAGAGTGAAAAGTTGTTCAAATCATGACATTCATGAAGGCAACACGTGACCAGATAAGTGACCAAATAGCCTACCAATCCAGTCTTCGAATTGGCCAGAGAGAAAGAGAAAGTCAATTTATGAGGAGGAGTAGGGAAAGGGAAAAGAAAAGGTTTTGAATTTCGATATACTCAGTCAATAATCATTGGACAATAGTTTTTCTCTCCCGCTCTCTCTTCCACTATCCTTCTGGAGGATGTGTTCCACGCTCTTCTCCAAATATTTCAATCCTGACACACTTCTACACACTTCTGCACTTTAACACTCCAAAAACAAGGGGTTCCACTTCACCAGCTCAAACAACAAATTCTCAAGTCACTCGCCCGCTCTTCCTCCTCCTCTTCCCTCACAACTTTTTGAATTCTACACAAAACACTCGAGGCTCTTGGGAGGTGGAGAGAAAGTAGAGAAACAGAGCGACCCTCACAAATACCCCGCCCCCATACTTGTAAATACCTCCATGCACTCTCACTTATACATAAAAAAAACTTTGATACCCTTCAACAACTGCATGGATATATGCAATTATTATATGTATAGAGAGATAAAGGGAAATGTATACAGGAACTGTTGGCGAACACAATAATATATAACTAATCAACCAGAGAAAGAGAGAGGAGAGTACAAAACATGAATCCACACACGCACACACTTGAAATAATATTCCAACTGCATCTCCTCCTCTTCTAGTATGTGGCCATGTATTGTACATGTACAAGTGCATAAGCGGTTGAGGAGGCCTCCTGTATTTCCTGACCATCCCTCTAGAAAGTATGGCTTTATACGGCTTCTCTATGGCGAGTGATGGTGGACTCATTTTATTGTGCAAGACTCGTTGTAAAGAAGTCTTTAGGAAATTGAATCGAATTTAATGGATAGAACATCAAACAAAGTAAAAAGTTAGCTCTCCTCATGTGCTACCCCTATTCATACATGTGTGTGTGCGTGTGTGTATGTGCGTTTTGTTGATGTGCATGTGGTGTAGCACACAGTGGTGGAACACACATTACCGCTATAACAATCCCTCTTCTCTGTGAACCCATCTCGGCACGACCATCACTACCGCAGTTGAATCAATGAGGAGGAGAAGGAACAGAAGGGAAAAAACTAGGATTTTCCATTGCATTCTAAAAACCATCTTTTCATCTGGCTGCAACAAAAAAAGTTCAACTTTTTGAACGTTGTTCCAATGACGTTGTACTGCACCTTCAGCACACACACACTTGTGTATCATTTTTTCTTCCTCAAAGCTAGAAAATCAATTCCCCTTTTGAATCTGCTGCGTCAAATCAGAAAGTCCTCAAGCGTCCATATCCACACGCACGTACACAATACACGTATTTCCCTGTGTCTAATTAGTTTGATGGAATTCAGTGAAAATTTCCAGCTTTCACAAGATCGTATGAGTGTTACTAAAACAGAATAAGGGAC
Organism: Pygmarrhopalites habei; assembly: GCA_009870185.1. Lineage (NCBI taxonomy): Eukaryota > Metazoa > Arthropoda > Collembola > Symphypleona > Arrhopalitidae > Pygmarrhopalites > Pygmarrhopalites habei. Next base: position 2,243 of record WJFB01000615.1, on the reverse strand, counting down.
AATGACAAAAATGACCGTCGTTCCAAACTAATGGTTGAAGAGATCAAAGGAAAGGCTAATGACTAATTTTAAATGGAAATAGATACCCTCATGTGTGCGGTGCATGTATGTGTCCGTCCATCCTGGATTTGTCTTTTCTGAACCTGACATCCTCCTCCACAACGTAGTTGATACTGTTGTGATGGAGTGGGGAGGAAGGGAATTAGTGTGGTCAGCCAAGAGTTGATTACAACCATCATCAAATTATGCATGGGGCTTAGGGAGAAAGTATACAAAACATTTAGTAGTGGTTTTCCCCGAGAATGAGAGAGTGATTGTGTGTGTGTTTATCTTTGTTTTCACAGACAACCGATGGAAACGAAGTGAAAATTTTCCCTTATTTCGAAAATGTGAAAGAGTAGAGTAGATACAGACAAACATCGTGATTGTTTCCTGTAATGTAATCTTGTGTAATTTTCAATAGTGTGAACACACACACCCACGTATATACAATACAAACCCACATTGATATAGACAGGGAAACAAGGATGATGTTGTACTGTATAGCGTGTACGTTTGTGTGTTGTAAATAAATATAATATGATGTACTTTTTCACTATATTAATTTCGACACGGAAATCGCATTAACATCCCAACGAGAGAGAGAGAGGATGAGAAGAACGTGAATGGTCGTACTATTGATCTCGCTCTTCGATAAAGAGAAGAAGATTCAATTTGGAGACGAGAAGATGGGATTTGTCGTGTACATTGTATACCTCACAGCCATCTGTATCTATACTTTTACTCCGGGTTATTACAAAAGTCTTAGGATCCAACAAAAAATAATTACAACCCCCAGCCTCTCTCACTCATCCTCCTCCTCTCACATCTCAGTACATTATACAGTCTACACAGAGTGAACTATTGTCTCCCTTAAAATCATTTGGTTGTTGTCACCCAATGAGACCCATTAAGTTTTCTCTCTCCCTCCCTTCTGGTAATCATTCATCACTATCTCAAAAAAATCTGATACTTTTTCAATTCCATCCCCTTTCATTAGAAATACAATAATAATGTGATAGAAAATTATTTCCTCCCTACTTCTTTCTCCTACATCTGAGCTGAGTGGAGTAAACCATATAGGTACATAACATGTGGATTGCGAAATGTATATCCATTGGCATGATGGTGATTTTCGGAATAAACTGAGAAAAAGAAAGGGTAGAGAAAAGAGAGAGAGAAAGTATGTGACTTCAATTTAGCGTCTTGACAGTGTCACTTGAACGGCTTAACTCCAGTCATAGTTTCTCAATCCAGAACAACCAGATTTTCTGCCAGTATTCACATCACATTAACCCATCCGGCTTTCCCAACCCATCCACAACCAGATGAACACTGACTCGCCAAGTTTATGTGTGTGTGTGAGTGGCAGGATGAAGTCCAAGAATCTGTATCATGAAAATAGTCGCAATACATCCCACACACACACTTTACTCTCCCTCACTCTGAGAGGACTGAAAGGGCAAGACGAGAGACGAATTCGGATGGAGAGAGAGAAAGGAACAAAGGGACAGTCAAGATTAGAGAAAGATACTGAGAGAGGACACGGCTACACGCAGAAAAAAATAATGGGCTCGTATAAGAGAGTCAAGAGCAAAAGTACAATGTGTGTGTGCATGTGTCTCTCTGTGTGTGTATCTGAGGACTACACAGGCCAGGACAAGAGTGAACGGCAAACACACAATAATAGAGGAGGATAAATGCTCCGCAATTCTTCCTTCGAGGAAAAAGAAGCAACAACAACAACAACATGATGGATCTGAGATAAACAATTGATTGAGCTCCCTCTCTCTCTCTTATTCTTTTTGCTTAACCCACATTCCCGAGACAATGTACGTTGGAACTGGAGATGGAAAGTTTATTACGCCATTCACGCCCAACTTGATTTCATTCTCATTTGGTCTTTATCAATCTTGTATATTGGACAACAACATGTACGACCCTCTCTTGATTTGGCTCCAACAATCCCATTCTTTCTTTCTATTTCCTCCTCCCCCTCAAAAAATATCATGACTTTGTGTGTGTGTCATACCGACTCGCACATAATGTCCCACATTTTTCCATTTATATAAAAAAAATATATCAAAAATCCTCGTGCCCTATTTCTAAACTGTTTCAAAGTAAGTCGGCTTTTGTGTGTGTGTGTGTGGCCGTTCCCAATTCCTCGAGGAGGAGAGAAAATCCAGCGTTTAAAGGGGACCTTG
>WJFB01000614.1:0-53698 GCA_009870185.1 Pygmarrhopalites habei | reverse complement strand
GGGACGGGACGGGACGGGACAGAGCTTCGTCCCGAAACTTCGGGATCGGGACGAAGGTTTCGGGACCGGGATCGGGACGGGACAGACCAAATCCCGTCCCGATCGGAGCCTTAAAAGCAGCATTTGACTCATTGTCATTCCCTTGGCACTGTACAAGCGCTGTACTACGTGGAATCCTATTTTTCCACAAAAAACAGACTACTATCAACAACAACAAAGCAGGGATTTTCTACATTATGAGGGGATTACGGGGAGTGAGGATGGGAGGGGAGGAAGCAGTGACACACCGGAAATTAGATGATGATAGTTTTTTTGTGCATGAGCTGCGGATGATGAGATAATGTCGGAAGGTGTGAGGTAGATATAGAAAGAGAGAAACGAGTACATTTTTTGTCCTTTCTCCACTATCCCTATTTCTCCTCCTCTCTCTCTCTTTCCTCTTCCTTTCTTTACCCCAAAAGCTGAATCCTGTACTTTCTCTTTCTCTCTCTTTCCGCATGAGACTCACCTGAAGGAAGATGACGGTGTACAATGACATTTTCACTTTCCCTGTATTAGCATGCAGAAAAAAAATATCCTCACCCATCCAGTCTCCCTTAAGACACTCTGTGTGCGTCTGTGGACGTGTCTCTCTTTGGGTGTTTGTGTGACAAACTTTTCGCACCCCCCGCGAATGACGCGAAGGAATGACAAAATTATGTAGCTTGGCTAGTGAACCATAACCCTAAACCACAGTCACTTACACACTTTCCCCATCCTCCCGCCCTACTACAAATATACACACACGTATAGAGAAAATAGAGAGCGGAGAATTCTATTCTAGTCAGATTATGACGTGCACCTTTGGGTATTCTTTTCCTTGTAGTATGTCGGAAAGAATCTGTGTACCTTACTGTCTCCCTTGTCAATTGCTCCACACGACACACACACACATAGTGAAAGACACACAGACAGAAACGCCTTTTTGTGGGCACACACACACACGTTGGAGAAAGCACTTGTCACATGGCTGAAATTATATTATGTATACATGTGTATCCATCCTTCTATATCATGTGTGAGTGTGGATGTATGTGTGTGTGTGTGTGTAGAAAGGGGAGTTTGTAGATGGGTGGTAATCAAAGAGCCTTCGATCTTCATACTCGAACGAAATCATATGACATGGTTTTTCCATTAAAAGTCTCCTTGTACGGGTGCCCAACTCCCCATATTCACGAGTGTCACTGTACCGAAATTGGATGCGTGTGTTTGAATTTAGAGACTTCTTAAACTACGCACTATTACTATATAAGGCCCCTTACCTACCCTTTCCCTACTTACTCCCCTCATGTGTCCTTCTGTGCTATAACTTTCTCATTTATCCTCCACACGCAGCGACCGACACAGTCCCTTTCCATAATCTTCCTCTCTCTCTTTCTCTCTCTCTTTCAACTTTCGCGAAGAGACCAAATTTAACTGTGCGTATGTGCTACGGAAAGACAGTTCTTTTTCTCTTTACATACTTTATATAGTCTGGACTCTGAGAGGCCTAGCTTTTAGAAATATTCGGATGGCATAGCCTGGGCCAGCTTCTATTATTGTCCTCTAGTGAACTACAAAATCCAGACGTGCCCTCGTACGTTTTTTTCTGTACTCCCTGACGAGGAAAGACTGGACTTGTGTGCAAAAAGAAGGAAGAGAGAAAGTCAAAGTAGATTATGACCCGATTTTCCTACAGTTCATTTCAATACAATTCCCCACTCTTCTTTGTTGGTCAAGGAAGGAGAAAGTAGGAAGAAGAATTAATTTTCTCTCTCTCATCCTCCGCTTGCGTTTGTGTATAATGGATGTATGTGTAGTCAGTTCCAGGAAAAATTCCGGTTCATTACAGGCCAGCGAGAGAAGAGGAGGATAAGGAACGGGTAGAAAATTAAATTTCATCAACAATCCCGACTCCATTGTATCCAAACAGGTGTACCACATACACAGTACGTGGAAAATGTATGCATGGCATATTAGCATGTTTGTATAGGCTGTAGAAAAGGCCATTTAAGTTGTCTGGGCGATGTGGAATGTGGAAAAAAATGCATTCATCCCCGGTTCATCATACTCAATCTTTTTTTGGACACACACAAGTACGTGGGGGTATATGGTAAAGGTGAATTGTGGTGAGTATGGAGAGATTTACACTTTTAACGCCAATATATACAGACATAGTGGAATGTGGACTTTCTCTCTCTCTCTCTACACTTGTATTATTCATCATGTACATGTAGATAGAGGAAAGTGGTGGATGAGAGGAAAGGGAAGAGCTGCAGTATCTGGTGCTTTTGAAGCCAGCCAAGCCAGCTTTTAGTTCCGGTGACTGTTACTTTGGCAGTAAATTATTATTAGGTCCGTACCTAGACAAAGTTACGTTGGGAGAGCAGCTGCATAAATTACCATATAACCACAGACGGCCAGAGTGGAGGGTGAAAGTGTAGAGAAAAAGAGAGAGAAAGAAGAGTTGAGTTTCAAAGTGTATAGCGGTGGCGGACACTCTACAGCCTTTTTAAATACAAAAGAGACTACATTCGGGGGCATTGTTAAAGGTGGGAAATGGTGAAAGGGGAGGAAAGTAGAGAGAGAGAGAGAAAGCCCACACTCGTACACATACATATACATTTTATTTGCTTTCACAATCCATATGTGCATACTCCACTCTCTCTCCGTCTCTCTTTCTCCATCCAACGTCTCTTCTATAACCTTTTATATATTGGCCTTCACGCACCATTTTCTTGATAGACTCTCTCTTCACTCTCACTCTCTCTCAGCTTATATGGGGCTTGATGTAGTTGCTGTTACGCACTCTTTCTTCCACACACACACCACTCTACTTCACTCTCTTCTCCCGTCTACTCTTCTGTACTCTGTTCTCCTCTGAGTGAGAAAGTGTGTGTGTTGTGTATTGGTTTTTGGGTTCGTGCTGTGGCTTGGAAATGTATTTGCATAGAATGTGTAACCACACACACACAAACCAGTGTACTCTTGGTGTAGTTACACTCATGACACTTTCAAATTTGCATAATGCTGATCTATTATTGCATTTTCTGTGTTGCTTTCTCTTTCCCTTCTCTCTTTTCTCTTACAATGTAGTGGGGGGCCCATGATACGAGATTTGATTTGATGTACGAGACAAAACACGCCATATATAATCATGTCAGTGCTTAAGCACTAGGCAGGGCTTTATCCATATCTTTTTCAACTCCCCTCCTCATGCACTGCACTCTCGGATTTTTTTTCTTTCTCCTTACCAGAAGCATAGCTCACCCATACTAAAACCACATTTGACACTTTTAAATGGAATTTTTTCTCCATTCCAACCACAGCCCCTTTTATTGGGTTCCATCGTTTCACAATTGAGAAATGTTCCAAAAAAAATATTTGCTGGAATACAACATTTTGCAAAATCAAAGCAGACAGCACAAAGAAATTTCAAATTAGGAAATTGTCACATTTCAAATTTACAAAATTATATAATTTAAAGTAAAATTTCATTAATCACGTCCATATTTTAACCTACTTTTCGATCCCTCCAACTAAAATATTTTTAAAAATGTTTCTGAAAACTTTGACGCCTGCTGTCGGTCGTGCCAAAATGTCACTAGCCTCCGTGTGTAAAATCACATTGATTTAAAATCAATTACACAAAGAAACGACGGGTGCTCCCACCTTCACAAACTTGCCAAATCCCAAAGCCAATCTCCTTGTTTCCTGACTCTTCCCCCCTCCCTTCCTCCCTCTCTCTCTCTCTGTTGTCTGGTGTGTGTCAGGAACTCAGACAGATCTCAAAAGGTAGGCATGATGATAAATGTGCCTTTATATATTTATTTTTTGCTGTTGTTGTGTACTTCAACTTCAAACGCGATCCATCAATTGCAGAACAAACCACGCTTCCCTCCTTCCCCTTCCATCGTGTTCCCTCCTTGTACTGTAGTGTTCTTATAGAAATCTCTATGCTTGACAAATATAGAAAAATACAAAACTAAAAAACAAGATTTTTTTCACAACAGCAAGTCGAGAGTGAGACACACTCACACACAGGCAGACACAGGTTACGAGGGAAAGTACGTGTAAATATTTTGAATGAGACAAAGAGTTTCCAATCTACACATCTATACACACTCTACCCCTCCCTTCCTATGACGTACATGTACACGTATAGAAGGGAGGAGGAAAGAGAAAAAGAAAAAAGGGAATTTGATTCACTTGATTTTGATGTTTTTTCTCTCTTTTTTAAATCTAGGTATTTTCTTTAGACTTTATTCTTAAGACTCTTTTCTGAGTGGAAACTGTACCTTGTCCTATTTCCCCTCTTATGAGCAACCCCCTCCTTACTTTCTCTTTTCTTCTCTCTCTCTCTCTCTCAAAAGACTTTGAAGCGGCATTTGAAAATAGTACAACAACCTCCCTTCTTTCTCTTTGCTTTGTTCTACACTGTGTGCATGTGTGTGAAGGAAGAGAAGAAGAAAAATTTGTCTCAGACTGGAAAAGTAGGAAAGAGCGTAGTGTGTGTGTGTGTGTGTGGAGAAAGAGTGGTGGATCAATAATGACTTTCTCAGCTGTTTCCCCCTCTCTTTCTCTCATTTCACGTTTACGATAGGTAAGGGAAACGGGCAATTTCGTTTCCGTTTTCAAATTTTTTTTTTGCTTTCCTTCTCTCCTTCTCTTGTACAGTTTTACAATGGCCCAATTTATACTTGACTGCGGTGACTACCGAAACCTTAAGAAGGCAGTTCATGTACACATACTGCCACTGCCATACATACAAGTATCACATCCACATGTATGTGGGACTGTGGTGGGTGGGTGTGCCACACGACACACGCATGTATCCGTCCGTTGAACCTCTGACACAGTAGAGCAATAGGGAAAAAGGTTTACACATTTTGGGTTACATGAAATGAAATTGAAGCTCCATTTACGTGCAAAAGAAGGTAGTGTGCAAATTTGAGGAAAAAATTGGTCACACTTAAGAGGACGTATAAAAGAGAGACTTGAATTCATGAAACAAGATTGGAGGAGCCAAAGATGATTTTAGAAAGAGTTGTCTCGTCAATATTGCAAGTGAATGTGTGTGTTGTTTTGAAGGAGAGAGAAATAATTGGAGTTTAATATACCTCTCTCTTTTTTTTCAAAGTGTACATATACACACACGCGGAAGGGAGATCTCTCTAAGAATGTGTGAGGAAGCGAGTGTGTCTTTATTTAAAATTGAGAGAGAGCGATGAAAGGAATTTAAAGAATTGTTTTGTTGCATTATTCCCTTTGTCTAGTTTCGATGTTCGGGGGCGTGGAATGAAAACTGCCAAAACATGGTCGTCCAAAACGGGTTTCGATCGACGTGCGGATTTCCAGCCTGCCAGCCAACCTGCCCATCTCCTTGTCCATGATCTCCAGATCAGTGATGAAGGTAATTATAATCGTCGTTAAAATTTCAATTAATTATAAATTTTATTTTAAAAAATTATAATTGGTGACTTGCAGGTTTGTACCGGTGTCGAGTGGACTTTAAAAATTCTGCCACTAGAAATTTATTTGTCAACTTGACCGTCTCAGGTAATTTCCTCCTTTAATTACTCTGTTCCTATATAAGGGTGAAATGTGTGCACACAAACAGTGTAGAATTATTAAATTAATATTGAGCTACAAGTTTTCCATATTTACAAGACATTGTCCCCATCAGGAGAGTAATTAAGAGTATTCATTCAAGTATTGTAATCCCAAGTCAAATTTACAAATGGATACTTATAAATTCATACCATACATACCTTGATAAAGTGGAGGGAAACGGAGGGGGTGGGGGAGGATCCATAGACATTCGTTTATGGAGCATGACGTCCAATCTTGTTTGATCTTCCAGTTGGAAAGGAACAAATTTGACTGTGTGGTATACTTGAGTGACTCTGACTCTCATGTTTTCCCCTCCTTCTCTCCTTCCCTCCCTCCACCTCTCCGACTCCCTCTCCCTCTGCTTTGTGAATTGGGTTTACTAATTCACTTTGCTCTACTCAACTGGCACAAATATGTCAACAGACTAACCTTGATCAAGATGCAGTCATCAAGAGCATCAAGGAGCCATCAAGAGCATTTAATTCTCTGACTCTCTCCGTCTCCCTTCGTCTTGATGGTGCTGGGATTCGGAGGAGGAGCGGGTGAGAGAGAGAGAAACAAAGGGAGTAGCATGAAAGGAATATTTCATTAAATGAATTCATAGGAATTCATGACGAACCTCCGCCGTCTCGCTGAAAATTTGTCTATTATGTCATTCGCTCCTCAGTTCAGCCACGATGGAGGGAGAAAAGAGCAGAGCACGAGGCACACAAGTATTGCTCCATGTTTAAATTCCAAAGACAATTTAGTCTCCTCAAATCCTCCAAAGTTTCCACCTTCCGCCGAAGAGTCAAGAAAAGGGAAGAGGGAGAGGGAGGACCACACAAATAGAAGACAAGAGATATTTTCAATAAGAAAACCTCCCTGTCTCCTTGATAAAGAAAAAAAATCCCTCTTCTGTTTTGTCTGTTGAAGAACTGAAGAAGGAGAGAGGAAGAGGAAAGGAGGATTTATGAGAACCGGAATTCAGTCTTGTATATCATATTCCCTCGAGCTTCACTCTTCGGTTCCTCCTCCTCTCCAGTCTGTCTATCTACCCCCCTCTCCATATATATGAATAGACAGAAGAGAACAGAGCACAACCAGGGATGGTGGCAGGTGGAATTAATTTGATGGCAACTTTCATCAAAAGTCAAATTATATACTCTTCTCTCTCTCTCTCTGTCTCTTCTATCTCCCTTCTGTCTCTCTGGCATTCCGACCGAAGATCGGGGATCCGCAATCGGGATTTTACAAAATACTCAATGTTCCTCACACACATATATGTATACACATATACAACAGTTCTATTCTCAGCCGTCCTCCCCTTCCCACACACACACACAAGGAGAAGGGAGAATGATCAAAGGACTTGACTAACAAATCTCTGGGGAAATCTTTGTATGTGTGTGTATTTAATCATGTGATGCATCATGCAGATGAAACTTCGACACATCCCCGAATTTCGTTGTGTGTTGTCCTCTCAAAAAAAATATGCCGCAGTCAATCGCCCGCCATTTCCTCCATTCATTTCTCTCCCTAAGTTAAAATCGGCTTTCCTTTCCCTCATTTCCGTTGATCGCCTTTTCTTCCTGGCATAGAGAAAGCGTGTGTGTGTGGAATATTTCGAATTATTAAAGTGTTGAAAAATGGAATTATCATTTTCCTACAAGATTTAGGATGTACATGAGTCTGGGCTCATGTAATTAAATAAGGGGACTCCATTGTGCATGGAGTTTTAAATGTGTATGGAAAGTGAACTTTTTGAACGGTGTAGAAAGGTAGAAATGTGAATGGACGTACTGTCGTTTTGTTTGAGGAAAGTGAAAGTCTGTTGGACGACGAACAAGATTGGAGAAAGGGAAATGCGTTTTGTTTACACACATTTTTGAAGCCTTACTAGATCAGAGAGTGGAGTGTGTGTACTTTTGGAGGCGGGTGAATGTAGAAGGTTTTTTCTCTCATGGAGAAAGTTGGAGGGAAATGAAATTCTTTTTCATAAATTCGAATATTGAATAATATCAGTTTTGATGAGAAAACCATACAGCATATAGGAAAAGGGAGTGTACGTTTGTCATGGATACAGAATGGGCCGGAAGGACGTCACGGTTCTTTTTTCAAAAATTTTGATTGATACATCATGCTCTAGAGGAAAATTTACACCTCACACATTTAATTAATGCAAATGAAGCCGTGAGGAGATTAAGCTGTATGTGCACATTGCACTCGTTAAAATATATGACGGTCATACTGCCTACCTAATCATGTGTACTGGGTGTAGGCACAAAGTAGCTCTCAGAGTATCCATTTGGAGAAAGTGTCTCCCTGTACACTTTGCACTTTGTCTAATTGTGCACAACACATTAATATAATGCTATATATGAATAGAATACAAACATTGAATGGATTAATTTATTTCAAAATTTTAAACCAGTTACTCGGATTAAATCGGCAGAAGCTTTTTCATTTTATTTAGTTTCAGTACTTTAATACTGAATAAGTTAACGAGGACTTTTGCTAGATTTTTGAAAGTGGATTTTCAAAATTTTGAATGAAAAAATCCCAGGAGGCTTTGTTAGAACCAATAAGGTATTTATGGATAGGCATTGCACTTCCCACATGAACACCATTAAATTAAATGTGGTTTGAAATGAGACACTTCTAGAGTAGTAGTAGCATTCAAAAAACAAAGGAAGCGAAGTGAAAGCTGTAATACTTTCTCTGGAAATTAATTTCAGAATTGTGAAACTCCCTTTCAATTTCACTCGTAACATTCCATCCGGGCCAACAACAATAATGGTTGCCTCTAAATTCATCGACACTAAATATGCATTTGGCCCTTGGTGCATGGGTGACTCTAGGGAATTTTCCGCTCTTTTCTCCCTTGATCCTCTTCCTCTTATCCGGATTATTCAGTTTTTTGCCGAGAAAATTTTCTCTTTTCCCCAAGAGACTTTTACATAAGACATCAAAAACTTTTTGAACATGTTTGTTCACAAGAAAATATTTCAATTTTCTTTCTTTCTCTATACCATACCACACTAGAGAATCATGCGTACATGTAACATTTTTTTTATACTTTATAGGCCACATTTAAATAAACACAGAGTTGACGTGTGTCAGGGACAATCCTTTTTTTGCCCATATTAAGATTTAAAATTGTCCAAGCTAATTTAACAAATAAACACACACAAACAGGCAGTGCAAACACATGGTTGAAAAATACAAAATAAGGAATATGCAGTAGGAAATCCTCTTGACAATAGAAAAAGGAAAGCATGGAATCTTTCTTCACCTTCCGCTTTCCTCACACAACTTCAGGAATCTATTCAATGTAACGAGGTAGAGAGAGAAAAAGAGAGAGAGAGAATCGAGTTTGCACTTTTCATCTGGATAATTTATGTGCTCATAACAGTGCATCTCTCTCCCCCCTCACCCCCTCTTACATCACTCCCGTCTAAAAAGTGGAGTGGAACAAAAGAGGGGGAGTTTGCATGTCTTTAGCCATGCGAGAGTGTTGGAGGAGGAGAAGGAGGAGGAGGAGGAGAGCATAACAACACATTGGGCATTTCAATGGAATTGCAATGGGAGCTGGGTTTCTGTGTGAATACATACTTTGTGAATAGTCCCTCACACTGCACAGTGTGTAAGCCAACCTACTACCTACAGAAAGGGAGAGGAGAAAGGGAGAGTGGAGTATGGGAAAATTCTTTATGAAAAGCATACATAGAAGCACAACACAACACATAGATATTCATAGATGAGAGGAGGAGAAAGCATAGTTCAAATACGCAATTTATGTTCGGCTTTGAGTATGACATGTGTGGACGAAAGTGCACAAAGAGTTTATCATGTACCCCCGTCCCCTTTCCACCTCCCTTGTTTTGTCTCCCTTAAAAGTGTTTCCGTGCTCCTCCGCATTTGCCTAAGGATTTTCCTGCTTGAGAAACTCGGGAGGGAGGGAAAGCAGGAGCAAAAATATACACAGTTTTTTTTCTCTCTCATCATCTCCCTAGATTTACAGTTATAGTCTCTCTCCCTATATTCTCTCCTCTTTCTCCGAGGTCTGTCCAAGTCAAATAAAATACTAAATTCCTACATATGTTTGCAATTCTGTAGGCTCAACACCTTACTCTCTCTTTCTCTCTCTCTCTCGTTTTCACAATCCGCTCATCTCCTTTTTTCTACAGCTCCCCCATTTTCTTCACTCAGATGTATGAAAGGTGAAAGATGTGGCTCAATGGGTTTTCTCTGTCTCTTCTCTCTTTATCTCTATTCAAAAAAAGAAATTTCTTTCTTTCTCTCGCTCAAAAAATACACACACATTCACATTTTTTGATGTACTTGTACGGTAAATCTCCATGAAAAAATAAGAATAAAAATCCATTGACATTTTCCATCTTGGTGAAAACAGGGGATGGAGAAAGGAAAGGAAAAGAGTGGAGAGGGAAAGGGGACAAGTTAAGCCTCACTTTTTTCCAACATACAGAGTTGGATTGAAGAATTCAAATAGTTTTCTTCTTCTCTTAAAAAAGATGGAAAATATGCATTCTTTTATTTTCAAAAAAATAAAGAACAAAAGTGAAAAAAATATTTCTCAACCAGCGTTTGCGTGGACACATTTTTGAATGACGGGGTTTAGTAATATTGAGGAAATAATTTTTAATGATATAAATTTGATTTTGCATAGTCTGACACTTGAATGTACATAAATAATTAATAAACCAAATTTTTTTTGTGATTCACTTTTCAGTGCCGCCGAAACCCCCCGTAATTTACCGGAACGAAGGAGCTGGGTCTGAGATCGTGTCTAATTTCGCGATCGGGCCGTACAACGAGGGGGCTGATGTTTTCCTGAGCTGTCGGGTCAGCGGAGGTAAAGTCACACACACTGCCTTTGACAAATTTATTCTAGTAAAACTTTTTTTTTAAAAAAATTATTTAATGTCTTTCCTCCCCCTCTTTTCTTTCTTGACACACATATGCTCTTCTTTATGCTTTCTTCACTCCCCCTCCTTCTCGATCCTAAAAAAGGTGGAAGAAGTAGAGGGGATGTAGGAGGGGAAAAAGTATGTCTAAAGACATTGGGTGCCAGTCATCCTCTTCTTTTTCTTCCTTTCACATATCCTTGCTATACTTTCCCTTTCACTTTCCCTTTCTTTCAGAGAATCCTTTGACTTGGTCCAACTTTCACGATTATGATTATATATATACACCTACGTCCTACACACATTGACACATGCTAAAGCCAAACTCTTGCATGGAAATTGTATACCTCTCCTCCACCTTTCATCCCCCACTCACACCCCCCTCCACACACACGTACTTACAGCTTTATACAATCCAGCTTTTTGTGCATGCTCCAGATGAGTTGTAAGTATGAATAAAAAATGAAAAGAAATTTCAGGGATACTGTAGTCATCGACGAAAAAAATTCCGTCTCTCTCTCTCTCTCTCACTTTCTCCACATGTCCGCAAGGCTCCTACGCGTTCATGTCGAGCAATAGCAAAGTGAAGGTTATGCATGCGTAAATCTAACACTGTGCTCTCTCTCTATGTATTTCCAGCACCACTTTACAATCCTCCCCGACACATTACTGTCAACTCAACATCTAGTAAATAAGTTTGCGTCTCTCTCTCCTCACCTCCAACTTTTTTTTCTCCCAGCTCTATGCATCAACCCCCAACACTTGGAGACATACACTTTCCTTTCCTGGCTATTGATGAGGCTAAGGAGGATAGCCTTGGAAAAAAACACGGGTGTAATTTTTGTAGCTGTCTCGGTGCATGTGATCTTATGATTACGGAGAGGGAGAAAGAGAAAGGGAAAAAAATATCCATTACAATTTTAATGAGATTCCCCCCCCCCCCCCCCACGCACACACAATCCTTAGCTTAGAATTAAGTATGACACATGTACACGGACACATGGAAGAGAGTGGGAGAGAAACGTGGGGGTGAGGTGGGGGGAGTTTGAATGTAGATGCTATCGGGTGGCCAACTTTTTATGCCCTGTAGAATGTCAGCTAGACAGAGAGAAAGTGAGAGAGAGAAGAGGAATGGAAAAATTAGCTCAATTAACCTTTGCTCTGTTCTGGAAGAAAGAACTGGGTGGATTTTTTATGATTTTTTCCAAACTTTTTTTTGTGGGGATGTGGGACGGTGGCCTCAATCCTCGATCTTGTCTATTCTCATGCATAAATTGGAGTACTTTTATTCAAAATTTTGTATTTAATTTCAGGAAAACCCGCTCCAGTCGTTTCCTGGTTTGTCAATAGGGAATTGGCTGACTCCACTTACCACATGGATCGACATGGAGACGTTATCAATGACTTCCATTTTAGAGGACTGAACAGATCTCATCTCAATTCACAGTTTTCCTGTAAAGCTAGTAATACAAGGCTCATCCAGTCTGTGGAGAGGACCGTCGCTTTGGAACTCAATCGTGAGGATTTTTTCTTTATTGTTCTATTCTAATTTCAATGTGCAAAGCTAGTATCGATTTTGAAAGGTCAAGATCTATTCTTGAAACTCACGTTGAAGGAGATATCATATAACTTTATTTTCAGAGTTAATGATCACTGTACACACTTTGCTACATTCATCATCGTTGCAGAGTGCATTTGATGAAAGTACACATGTATGAAATGTCTTGACACTTAAATAACTTGTGTACTGCATCAGAGGAAGTCATGGCACAGATTCATTTCTCTTGAGCTCATCCTGATCTCTCATGCTTGACTACATGTACAACTGCATCAGGTGTAAAACTTTTTGCGCACAAGAAAAAGAAAATAAACACACACACAGACATCAGAATGACTCACTCCCTAATAGATCCGCACACTTTCCTTCACACACTTTCATCTTATTTTCATCCTCCTTTCTTCCTCTTTCTCCTTTCATCCACACGCAAATTTCCTCCTTTATATCCACAGTCACAGTTCTCTTCCCAATGCCAACATGAAAATCAATCTTTTAGCTCCAAAATCTCTCTAGCTTCCTTATAACCTTATTCATGGTATACACTACACTATGTTATAAGTCGTATACTCTGCATATCTAGTCTAATCCTTCTCATTGTGAGCATCAATCCCCATTTAGACAGACACACACACTCACTCTCTCTCTCTCCTGCCTGACACCCACATGAGGAAAATTTGAAAAGCGTGTGTTTGTGTTGTATGATGGCACCTAAAAGGCTTTCTCCTTCTCATCATCTCCCAACACCGTGACCTCTGCATCCTTTGTTGCTTTCTCTCTCAGTCTCTCATTACTATTGGCAATACATGTATTGTATTGTTGCTGTAGTTGTTGTCGTTCCTGGTTGTCAAAATCTCTTGGAAATTCAATGAACGTCTGGTTGTCGTCCTGGCTCAAGGCAAACTCAACCCATTACTGTCGAAATTTCCATTTAAATTTCTCCATTAGTCTCTCCCCACACACACACGTCGAGCTTTTAACGCACTCACTCACAAACTGCCTTCATGAGTGCTTCCTACTCAATCCTTGTATGAAGGATTCATTTTAAGATTTTTCACATAACTAATCTAACTACCTTCTCCTCCCATTTATATTTATATGTAAGCATGCTCCACATAATTAACAAACAAGGGGAAGCAGAGCATATACTCATCAATCTTGAGTATAATCATGATATTACATTTGAAATATGAAAAAGAAGAGGGAGTGGATAGGAGAGAAAGTAAGAGGAAATAATTTTTGCGTGCTTTCTCCTTCTTCACTACCTCGCCTCTTCTCTCTCTCTCTCTATGGAGAAGAAGAAAAAGGCAAAGAAATTTGCATATGGAGTAATGATGGAACGTCCAAAAAAATTATGCATGCCGAGAGACCTTACAGGGGCTAATTAAATGTGAGAGGAGAATTTTACAGAGAGAGAGAGAAAGGACGGGGGACTCCCTTCCGACCTTTCATGCAAAAAATTATTGTAGTTTTATATCGTCAACATAACCTCTTGATTGCCCCTGTGTATATCCCCCTCTTTTCTATTCTCTATACACACTTTAATAGTGGAGAAAGTAGAGAGAAAATGAGAGAGAGAGAGAGTAAGAGAGAAGAAGAGGGTAGGCGTAATTATTCTAGTTACATTCTCGACGACATAGTTTCACGTTTCATTTTGTCAACGTTTCTTCTCGAGAAAGTCCCACATGCAAACTCTGCCGTACTACTCTGACGATGAGAAGGAGAGAGCAAAGAGAGGGGTGGGTTGGTGTGTGTGTGCATGGATAGGAGAACCATGTAAAATAATATGGGCTGTGGCTCTTACCCTTTGCACTCTCTCCCTCTACCACTCTTTTCTCGGGTGGTGTGTGAGTGTGTAAGCCACAGGGTGCGAATGTTGAGAATAAATATGCATGAGAATTCTTGCTTTCATTTCCTTGCGTGTAGTTTGACGTCAGTTTAAGCCCCCCTCCCCATACACACACAACATTCCACACAACCTGGCCATGTTGGCCTTGTATATAGGGAAAGTTAGACCATAGCCAAATGTGTCCCACACAATAAAGTGGATAGACTAAACATGACGCTCTCTTTCTTCCCTATGTAAGGAATGGGGAACACAAAGGGGAGAATTTCGTTTACAGTTTTTTACTCCAATCCTCCATCATTCTAACCCCCTTCTATACTTCTATGTACCGTATCCACCACTGTGTGTGTCTGTGTGTGTGTGGAGAGTGAAGACGGGGTAGAAATAGACTGGAGAGGAATGGAATAGAGAATATCCATAGTAACATTTGCTTGCTAATTCTATTGATGCTCCTGGGGAGTGTGGATGTGTGTGTGTGTGCCTTTACTCTGGCCTCTGCCTTGAAAAAAAAGAGTAAAGAGAATTTACATAAGAACCCCGGAAACTCCTTTCAACACTCGCCCGAGTAATCAGCATAAAAACGCTTTAAAACTCTAAACCGTCAGAATAAATTGCGGGTGAGCTAACAGTCAACTACAGGCAGCCCGCAGCAACAATAAATCCATTCTACAGTCCCCTCCCCTCTTTTTCTCTTTCTCTCTCCCTGTATGTACATCTACAACTATTTCTCTCCACACACACACACATCTCTTTCTCCCCCTGTTTAAAATTTAACTCGCTGCAATCTACCCATCGCATCTCTCTCAACAATCTACATGACAATACGGACAGACAGAGACAACTTACAGTGTCATGTGAGAAAGGAGTGTGTGTGGTGTGGCAGAGTTTGGCGTGTGTGTGTGAACGTGAAGGTAAAAAGGAAATACACATGGTATAAACATTGCATGCATATTATCTTTTATACATTCATACATTCTTCCAGAGCACACACACACAAACGGGGCACACGCGGGGAGAGAGAGAAAATGTGTACGATGTTTCGAACAGGTTGGCTTTAAATGACGGCAGTTTGGACCGTATCAAGATCAAACGATTCAAGTCTTTCTTCCTCTCTTTTCCTATTATTTGTTCCCAGTTAAATTGAGAACATTAACATTATTTTATCTCGCTTCCTCCTCTCCGCTAAGACGGACCACCTATTAGATTAAGATTAGAACCACTACCATGTGGCATCTTTTTTCAATGTTAAAGACGTTCAATTCCAACTGAATGCAATTTTTTTTGCAAAAATGAAACAAAGATTTGAAATGTAGAAATTATTTTGTCACTAAATATTTCTGCACCTGGACTAAAAGATTAATGTAAATTCAAAAAAATTTAATAACTGTGAAAATAATTTGCGCGTGAATTCTATGGATATGTTTTATAACCAAAGTCTGATATTTTTGAAAAAAATCAAAAATAATTCCATTTCATAACGCTGTACTAAATAAATGTAATATATTTTTAAAAATGGATGACTTGCTTCACAATTGTCTTTAAATATGAATGCTAAAAGCGGATATAATGGAAGGCGGAAACTGATAGTCCAAAAAAAGAAAGTTGTCACGCAATCAGATTTTGCGAATTTGTTTGCTTTTTTTGCAATGCCAGTTGTACACAGTTGAGACTGGAAAGATAGGAAATTTGGGGAAAGAGAATGTTTTGAAAAAGTTGGATGAGTATAAGTAGAAGAAGGGAGAGAGAGAAAAGAAGGGAGAAAGGAAATTCTAGGAAACGTAGAACAACAGCTGGAGTACCTGTAATAAATATTGATTATAGCATTTGGAGAATTCCAGCTGATTTACTCAAGGTTCAAGAGGAGAGGAGAGAGAAAGAATGGCAGGGGTGAGGGCATTCCGCCGACACTCACAAACCCTGAGAGAGACACTGCTGTGTGCAAAATGTGCTTTGCAAGGAAGAGACTTTGTCATAAACAAAAGCAAAAATTTTCTGGCAGAATAATACACTCCTCAATTTGGTCTACCTCCCTTCCCTTCCCTTCCCCTTCCCTCCTCCCTTATTCTTATGGCGTGTCAGACAATGAAAGCAAAGACTTGTTCAAAATTCAAAAACAAATTTTGAAATATTATCTCCAACTTTACACAATGCCCTCCACACACACACATCCAAATATAGCCTTCGTATCAAGAGTACATATTTTTCTTTTTGCAAGTCATGTATCATTGTCCATCTTTTTGTTTTTTAAGTCGGTTCCTCTGGGGCCAAAGTGGGGCACAGCAACAACAACAACATGCCAGGGGCAGAGAAAGCTGTCCAGCTTTCTCTCAGTGGTATGTGTGGATTGTAATTTACAGTTAAAATTTATCTTTGACAAGCATCCGCACATATTTTACCATTTCTCAAAAAAAATAACATTTTCAAAAAAGACATTCCCCCACACTCTTTTTTTGACTATTTTTCTCTCTCTTTCCTTTCCCTTTAATGGCATTATTTAAGTTTAGTCCCTATCATCACACAGCACCATCACCACCATGGTAGTAGGGGCTGTGTGTGTGTGTGATGCACGATAATTACCCTCCATAATAATTATATATATTGTAGAGTCGACGTCGTGGTTCTCTGCATTAGGGTTAGTCTCTCATCATCACACTCACACACAAGTCGTTAGACGTCGGAGTTCATGCTAAGATTTCAGCCCTCTGTTTTTGTACTCTTTCTCTTTTCTGTCTCCTTGAATCGTCTCTCTTGCTGTGTGTGGATCGTACAAGTGACTCTGCAAGTCTTGTGTACAAGCCATCCAAATTTTACATGGAGTAATGATGATAATAGTGGAGTAACCTTATTATGGATTATACATACACGTATATACATGGAGAGAGAGTTTTAGCTCAACTTGAATACTGTTTGTGTGTGGAAAGAGAAAGTGAGAGAGAGTTGGGGTTGTGCTGAGGAGAAACAATAACATTTCCAAAATTACCTCCCAACCATAATTACTTAGCCCCTTCATTCTATTGTTTCCAGCTAGGAGCCACTCACTTTCACTCCTCTCTCTCTCTCTCTCTCTCTGGCCACAGAGTAAGTGTGTGTGGATGGGTGAGGGGACTATAGTCATCATCGTCATCGTTCGTCGTACCGGGTGGTTGCATCGAGTGTATTTCGTTGTTTCCCTCTCCTTTTCCCACACTTCTTTGTCTTCCCCTTCTCCGTGTTTTGTGGGGAGGAGGAGGAGAGAGAAGGAGACTGGAGGGGAGAGACGGAGATGGAAGTACTTAAAATACGTCATTATGGTGAAATTTTTGGAACTGCCACTCTATGCACAATGTGTGTGTGTCGTGTGTATGAGTAAAAATTTAGAGAGAAAGCATAGGAAGGGGAAATTGCATTGCATGGGAAAGCAAAAGCTTGTAGGGAAAAATAGTGGGAGAGAAAATAGAGAAAGGTGATCAAAAATATTTTAAAGAGGATGAAAATACACTCAATTAGGTTCAATTAATGGAAACTAAATAATGACTTTTGAACATTTTCCTGATGATTATTTTTCTAAAAAATTTGAAATTTTTGTCTTTCCAGTGAAGCCACTATTTATCCGAATGCGACAGAAGGAGACGGACAAGATTGTGGCGGGTCAGGAGTATCGAGTCGTATGTGAGACGGCCGGGTCAAAACCATCCAGTCTTCTCCGTTGGTTCAAAGGAGGGAATGAAATAACTCAAGTCAGCACACAGGTCAGTCCACAATCTCATTTATGTACCCCGGGGATGGGATGATTCCATTTGAAGGGAAGAGAGGAAAAGATCGACCGGAGGAAATTGAATATTGTAAATCAGATCATTGACTCTCAAAAAAAACGAGGATGCCAAAATAGGAGGGGATGAATTCAACTCATGAATTTTCTTCCCACGCTTTCCTTCTTTTTTTGTGGAATGTACAAAAAAAACCATGTACAAATTCCTCCCTTTCTCCTTTCTTCTATATTCCATCCAGCCTACTTATTCACTCTGTTCCCTCCATCATGAAAAAAGACGGAAGGAATAAATAGAGCTGAGTTGGCAAAAAAATGCAAAAAAATAAATTCAGTCTTGGTGTAATGATTTTTTGACTCAAGCATCCGATTCCGTGTGAAGAATTTTCCTAAATATTTTAAGGATGCTTTCCAAATTTTGCATTGAATTAAATTATGATTTTTTAAATGAAGACATCACGTCTAGACAGACATGTATATATTTTTAATTAATTCAATAAACTGCAAGTTCAAAGCCATTTCCTTCAATATTCTTCCTCTCTGACCATTCGTGTGTCTCCTGCTCCAAAAAGGCAGGAGAATATTAGGGAAGGGAGAAAATCCATACACGTGAGAGGAAATGCAATTTTGGCGATTTAATTGTGGCGATTTTCACAAATTTCCAAATTGGTTTATGTGTACAATTTTCAACATACTTCCCTCCCTACTCCTCATTCCTCCATCCTCACTCACATACACACGAAATCCACACACACATGGTACAATCTCCCACTTTCTCTCGCTTTTCCCGGTTTTGCAAAAGGTCGAGACTCTCAGCTCTCTGTTATCAAATGGGGAGGGAGAAAGTGTGTGTGAGAGAGAAAGAGAGTGGGGCTGATTCTCCGCTTTTACTTTGAGCCCAAGAACTTTAAGTGATAAAGCATGATTTATGAACAGAAATATATCTGATGGAATGTAACCGCACTACCCTGACTACACACACTCACACTCACACTAACACACACACACACATAGTCACAGTCAGGGAGTGTACATATATTAAAAGATATGCACAAGGAGAAAAGAAGGGAATTAGGGCATGCTCAAGATGCGAGACTCATTGGATAAGCGAGTCTCCCCTCCTCCTCCTCTCTTCTTATATCCATATGAATGCATGCATAATATACCTAATACATTTCATGTCTTGTTCGTTTACATTATATGATTTCAGTGTCAGGCCTATAACCTTTCGCTAGTTTTTCTTCTCGTTGGGGGGGGGATGATAAGAGGCAACGACATTTTATATTATTTATACTCCTCCTTTTGTAGGTTCACCTACATAATCGTCTGTGTACAGAGTGAGCGGGAGAAAGTAGGCTTTTAGAAAAATAAATATTATGCAGATGAGACGAGAGCGAAATTTAAGGGGAAATTATTCGTTGATAATTTTACAAAAAAAAATTCGAATCGTATTTGCAATTTATTCACTTTGGAGTGTGGCGGTTAATTTGAGAAAATTTTCTAATATTGTTTACTAAGTGTAAGTAAATTTTGATCATTTTATTTAATGATCATTCTGATTCGCAAAATTAATGTTAGAATTTTACAATAAGTGCAATTCTGTCAATCACTTTTGATTTCATTCAATAGAATAGAAGTTACAAAAGAAACGAGAAAATTTTTCGAGGTTATTTTGGCTCACCCTGTACAGCCACTTGTACACTAACAGACGGGACAAGTAGTTGCGAAATATTATTGTTAGTGAACGAATTTTTTTGCAATATATAAATGTTACGCTCACTCCTCCACTCCACTCCACACTCACTCACTCACACCCTGTACACGCTACATTCTACTCGACACAGGGAAAGTAATCTACATAAAGTGGACATAGATTAGCTTAGTTATGTAATTGGACAGAAATTCTCAACAAATCGAGTATAAAGGATGGTGAAAAGTTTTAAATTTTCTCGGTCATATCTCAACGAGGATAAAACGACAAAGTTTTATCCTCGACGCACACACACATACACTGTACAGTACAATGCAATCCGTATACGTACATCTCTCCTCTTGTTCCAGATATATAGCAGATCAAGTATGATGTATGTACGTAGATATATAGAGAAAATTTTAAAATATTCCTCCACGCATCATCCCTCATCCCTCATTATACATTTGAATCCACACACACCCACCCACATACACATTCCTCTCTGCGCCATTTAGTATGCAGCCATCTTGGCAATTTTGGAGGGGAACCGTGGAGGAGAAAGAGAAAAAAAAGTAAATTTGCATGTAATCATCGTACAGAGGAAATTCAAAGGGAAATATTTATCAGAGGATTTTCATTTCAGTTTACATTCTACTTGGGAGTGAGTGTGTGGGATTGTGAGGTTTCTGGTTTGGGGTAAAAGGGAGCTTTTCTCATTATGGAACTATTCAACTGCTTGTTAAGAAGGAATCTGAGAGGGAAAATGTTTTCATTATTTAGAGTCTAAAGTAGCCTGGCTTTTGTAAACACCTCCATTTGGCAGGTTGTATTTATTATTTAAGACAAAATACTTTCCCTCCTTTTCAAGGCTCTACTTTTTTTCCTTTTTTTCTCTTTCTACATGATACTTTCACCTCAGATAAGTAGAGACCAAACAAATCCATCTCAACTCTTCCCCTCATATCCTTGGTTTTAGCAAAAATTACATTTTTGGCAAAGTTTTATTTTTAAAATTTCAACTTGTATTGCAATTTGTAACCTACATTTTTGAACGTTTTTAAGCATAAAAAATGGGGAAAATTATGAAAAATCATTCCTCAGTTTATACCTGGTTTAAATACGGAATTTTAAATAAGAATAAACCAGTGTAATTTACTTTAGCAAAACTAGATTTAAAAGTTTCTCTCAAACTTTCTATTCCGTTCTCCAGTACATACATGTATAAAGAGAGGAAGAAAAAGTTGAAGACTTTCTCCAAGTAAAAGTAGAGAAAAGGTTTCAATTATTATCTCTCAATTACCTTAGAGTGTACATCATTAGTCAATGTAAATGCGGAGTGGCAGGTAATTGTTGTTGGCGATTCGAAGCTGAGACTTTCTCTATTTCCACAGGATAATCTCACTCAAGGCTACAAGAGATTGAGATAGAGGAGAGAAGAGATGTATAGGCTCAATTATATTGAGTGTTGAAAACGTGAAGCCATTTTGTTACATCCATTTGAGATCAGATTGGTTTGAAGACCAATTGCTCCAGTTAAAACCTCTCTTCTCTCTCTAGACTCTGCTCCACTCACCCAAAAAAGAAATTTGGTAGTGGAGTGCTGGAGAAACTTGTAGATTTGGGTTGTGTGATAAAAGTAAAGGAGGAGGAGAAGAGGGCTCTCGTCCTCCCTCCCTCCTTGTTGAGGGAGAAAGGGTCTAAATGTTGAAACTTTTATGAGGCAGAATTTAGTGGATTGCAGTCACTGATTCAAGACAAATCAGCCGCCTCTATTAAAGTCCATCCTCCTCTGTCGATGGCTTAAGCTGGAAAGAGGGAGAAATGAGGAGGATTTTGGGAAAATCCAAATCACTGGCCTAATTTTCATTGAGTTGTAAGAGAACGTACCTTACATCCTTCCTCATCCTCTGTTTCTCTCTCCTCTCCCGTGTTTCTTAAATTGGATATAAACTCTCCATTTACAAATTGGGATAATGTCCATTCTCAATTTTAACCCAATTATCAGTGCTCAATCCTTTTCTCGCACTTTAATTTAATTCCCCCATCGAAGGGAAAGGAACAATTGAAGAGAGGTATAGGCAACAAGGAAACTAAACTTTCCCCTATTTCTCCTCCACTTTCTAAGACTTGTAATTAACTAATTATCCTATCAAAAATGTAGTACAATACACTACAATGCAAATTGTCCAGGATATAATGGCCCTCGTAATAGTCTTCCAATAATGAAGAAGGTTTTCTCCTTCAATTGTGGACACTTGAATAAATTTTTTTTCAAAATACAAATTTAATTTTAAAAAACGCTTTTCGGTTTCCAAAGTACGGAAGATACAGAGCTAGATTCCGAGAGGCATTTAATTAGGAAATTTATAAACTATTTACGAATTTATCCTTTACCACGTTGAGGTTTTTGTTCCTCCCCCCATGAGGGAACTGCTACTTTCTCTGATGAAAGGAGAAAGTAGATGTGGGTTTGGCTTCACTTTGGGGTTGTCAATAAACAAACGTCAGAGAGACAGCGCGCGAAAAAGTGGAGACTGTCTCACTAGAACAGAAAAGTACATAAAGATTGACCACCAGGAATGAGGCAAATCCTCCTCCTCTCCTTTGCTAGTGTCATCATCATGGAATTGGCCACTTTACCCTGGATGACACGTCTCCAAGATGCCTGTGACACGGTACTTGAGGCTAAATCAAATTACGCCTGTTTTAGTGTCTTGTTTCATGGACAGTCTTATTCCCCCCGCACACGCACACACACACACACTACAGTAGCAGCAGTAAAGGCATGGAGGGAAAAGCTGCGGATTCCCTGGTAGCAAAATTTGAGTTGATTATATTAGTATTGTCTAGACTGTACACAAAGCACACAGCAGCTCATATATCTTTCCATATACAAGACAAGGGTTATGTAAGAAAAGAGAGAGTGGGTAATGACCAAAATTTGTAACTTTGTCCTGTCTCTCTCAGTCTTCCCTCTTCTCTCTCTCTGTCTTCTTCCTCCTTTCCATGCTTTTCATATGGAAAGACTTGGCCAGTATTGATTACAGCTAGCCTCTCATACATTACATACAGCATATCACAGCTCTCTTTTCTTCCCCTTCTCCTCCTCTGTCTTCACTTTCTCTGAGTGTCTGAGAGAAAGCGTGTGGATGTGTGTCTTCATGTTGACACATCCCTGTGGCTACACGACTCATTTTAGTCGACAAATGGAATTTCCTTCAGTCTTCTCTTCTCTCCACCTTCCATCATATAGCACAATTTATAATTATTACGCATGAACTTGGATTGCCTGATGATATTTTGAAGAAAAAATTAATTTTTTAATTTTATATTTGTCAGGAATTGGACGGAGGGAATGTGACAAGAAGTACATTGGTTTTTGTCCCAACTCCTGCGGACAATGGAACTTCCATCATTTGCAGAGCTGAGAATCCATGGCTAAACAGGTCACACATCCTTGAAGAAATTTGGAATCTCAACGTTGTTTGTAAGTCTTTTATTAATTAGAAAGTATCTCTCATCATTTGATAAATCAACAGTTAGAAATACAATTGGTAATTGCTAATATTCCGATAGAACAAAGCAAGGCAATTAAGTTAAAATGTATTATTCTCCTAAATATCACTTGATCTTGTGCACAAGTATTAAATTTTGACCCACACAAAGTAGACCCAACTTTGACCTCCGTTCCTTTATCTTTGATATTGTGGAATTCTTTTACTGTGGTTTTCTTGGAGGTTTGAGAGAATAAATGTGTGTGACCAGTCAAGCATTAAATAATTCAATTAAATTGATTTCTGCTAGACAAATTCTCCCACCCTCCACCTCCTCCTCCTCCATGCATCTCTACTCCACATCAAAAAAATAATTGTATTCTCCTCCTCATCTCTCCAGACTCATTGCACATCTAAAAACTCGCATTTTGCATCAACTACCAGACACGTATACTTGAACAGTCCCTCTCACAATTGTAACAGGAGTGGTACTTTCTCTTTCACTCGAATTTCAAAAAAATGAAGTTAATCCCTTTATAAGATATTTTGGTTATCGAACAATCGCCCAATTTTTATCCCCTCTTCCAAAATCTCTGAAAATCTTCACCACCACAGAGTGTGGTTCTGGTTTGGGGTTGAGGGGAAAGGAAAGAGAAGGGAAAAAAGTGGAGTTTGAGATTGATAGGAGATATAGAAGGATTTTGAGTTTTATTCTAGAAAGTCAAGAGCGGCTCTCTCTCTCCCTCACTCACACACACACACAAGTACACACACCCCACGACCACGCTCACATGGCCTCGTGAATTTATTCAAAGAATTTCACCCAATCTCCCCGGTACAAAGGAAGAGGAGGTTTTTGCAAAGATTGCTTTCCCGCCCTCTTCTCCTGCATTTGTTGTGCTGAACTACACACACATACACACAATACACGGCCGTACAGTGTGTGGGAGATTGAAAAAGAGGATGCCGAAGGCTAGGCCGAAGAGTGGGGAAGAGATGGAATAAGGTATTTGTGTTGTGGTCTCCCCTCTGTTTGGGACTCCATTTCTGAAGAGAGAAAGAGAGAGAGGGAAAAAGTCGGGTGAGTGAGAGCTAAATGTGATGTGATGTGTGTGTAGATATATGCACACGTTGAGACCTTATCTATGCGTATACACTCTGTACTCCTATAATTATATACACATAAGTTTGGTCTTTAAGTTTACACTTTAGACCCACATACACACACACACTCACTCACTCTCTCTCACATACTCCACACTCCTCGCATGCTCTGACTGTTTATCTGGTGGAGGCTCAAGAGCTGAGTTGTACAGGGAGGAGGAGAGTCGTCGAAACTCTCCAAGTACACTCAGAGGCGTAATGCAATTGCAGCGGCAATGAATAATGAATGAGTCTGAGGAAAACTCACTCTCTCTCTCTTTCCCTCCCTCTTTCCCCCCTCTTTCCCTCTCCCTCTTTCTCCTTCCCCTTCAAGCCTGAGATAATGTGGATAACTTTCCCCAAATGGAATTTTTTAACGGTAGCATACCAGACCAACAGCAGCCGACTTTGGCTTTCTTTTTTTTCCTTTTTCTCTTTGCTTGTACTCTACTTTCTCCACACATACACTGTACAGTGGATATAGTGGGGGGAAAGTGTGTGTGTTTCGTGTATCTTCTTTTTTTCTTTGATTTCATATAATTTCCAGGTTGAGTGGGTCAAACCTCATTTTCTTTTTTTCCTCCTCCTTCACTCTTCAGTCTTTGGCCTTCTTTTTTCTCTTCCTTGCCAAAGAAGGAGGGAAAGGAAAGTCCCATTTAATTGACCTCCAACCTCCTGACTCCCCGACTCCAGCCCTCCTTTTCCCAATTCCTATTTCCACATTAAATTTAAAGAGGCTCTGATACAATTCCTCTACATATATCCGTGAACTTTCTCTTCGACGAAGTACATAGTATACGTGAAAATGGGCTATAGAAATCTATCGACTTGGCGGAAGGAAAAAGAGTTTGTATGCATACGACTGGGATTAGAGTTTTCCGGATTCTTCTGGACGAAAAAATGGGACAGCATAATTTCTGATTTTCCTAATTAACCTAAGCTGAAAAGTAAATAAGGAGAGAAAGGGATAGAAGGGAAAGGGGGATAGCTAATGATGAGCCTCTCTGTTTGTTTCAGTTACAGATTACTTTGTGTAGACAATACACATTGATTTTGTGTGTCTGCAGTTATATGGATTGCACTTAACAAGTATTTACTTGTTAAGAAAGGAATGAAGAGAAACAGGGAAAAATCCAGTTTAAGGGAAATTAAATGGATTTCTCCCAGATCCACAGTCCGTCTGTACATATTTGCATAGTCGAATCCTGAGCAAGAGCAACCCAACAAAGTGAGTCAAAGCTAGGAGAAAGAAGGAGAAAGCAAGAAACATGTGTGTGCTTTCCCCGTACAAATAAATCTCTTACTCCTGGAGGAAGAACATTGAAAAAAGTAGAAAACATTGACGGAGACTTGAGATGACATTAGAATTGAAATCACGTCCCGATTCTCCCAATGAAGAGAAAAAAGTTTCTAGGCTGTACACAGTTACCGTAACATTCTCTCTCCACTGTTCTAGACTTGTCCCCCGTACTCGAGTGAGTGTGTGTGTGTGTTTGTGTATGTGTGTTGGATCTTTTGTACGAAACAAAATCTTATTTGCAATGTTTTTCCATGAGAAAACAAGTCATCCGAAATTTCGGGAGACGACAGATAATGAAAGTTAAAGAGATTCCCTAGTAGTAGTAGTTCACTTTCTCTTTCCTTTCTCTCCTCGCTTTCTCCTAGCTTCTCTTTCTTATTCTTCGACTTTCTCTTTTATTCTGGGAAATCTCAGCCTTGCCTTTCCCCTGTGTGGATTTTTGTTTGCGTCTCTCTTTCTCTCTTCTCTATGTGTAGGACAAACCACAATTTTCCACTGGCTTAATGACAATGTCTACACACTCAAAGGCAAAGCCACACCTCAAACAAAAGATCATGTCAAAGATGTAGGATTATTGTATTGTATTTTTTTCTAGAATATTTTATTCTTCCCCAGGATAATCCCAGTAGGGGAAAGCGTGCCCCTGATGTCAATGTCGTGTGTATGTTTTCTGTGTAGCTTTTGTGGAGGAATGATTAGGAAGAAAAATAGAGAAACAAATCTAATGCATTCTTAATATTTCCATTTAGAAATGTAAATTTTCATACATAATTCATACATTACCTCACGACTTGATAATTGGACAACAAGGAGGACAGACAAGAGAGAGAGAGAGCGGCAATGGAATCACAATGCCTTTGACTAGAATTATTATTTGTTTGGGGAAAGAACCATTATGTCGTCAAAAAACATGGCAAAGACACGTACACACAGAACTATGATGACGACACGTAGTTTTCTCTTTTGTCATTTGTGGTCGGGCTAAAAATACATGGCTAAAATACAACCATAACATTCATGTACAAAAGTTGAGAAATTGGAAAAGGTGAAAATGAGTTTTTATTAAAAAAATAATAAAAATTTTAATTTTCCAGATCCTCCAGTCGTAGACCTCAAACTTGGATCCAATATTAATCCATCTACGATTAAGCAAGGTAATTAATTTTATGACATTATTTACTTACAAGATTTTGAATTATTTCCTTGACTGTCTTATCAAATATTAGATTAAACATAATTAACGTTGACACATTTAAATTGGGATTTTCCAGGGGACGATGTTTACTTTGAGTGCTTCGTGAGGTAAAGAAATTTG
This sequence comes from Pygmarrhopalites habei, assembly GCA_009870185.1. NCBI lineage: Eukaryota > Metazoa > Arthropoda > Collembola > Symphypleona > Arrhopalitidae > Pygmarrhopalites > Pygmarrhopalites habei. The sequence goes on along the minus strand of WJFB01000614.1, from coordinate 27,069 downwards.
ACACTTTTTCTCTCCAAAATTTACATAATCATGATAATCTCTAATTTTGGAAATTAGGGACTCAGCACGCACCAACTAAATTATAAATTAACTAGAAAGTTTTATATAAATCATTTTTGAAAATTTTTGCAGATCAAATCCACCCTTCAAAAAATTGTCCTGGTTATTTAATGTAAGTTTAAAATTTTCCCATGTCTTTTTCTTGCATATTTTTAAAATTTTATTCATTCCCTTATTTGTCAATCCTCCTACTTTCTCTTCCCTTCAATTTTCTCAAAGATTTTTTTTGGCAACCTTTCCAGCAATTGCACATTACATTAAGGGGGGATAGGCGCCGTTCACCCAAGTCTTTCATTTCTCTTTTGCTTTCTCTTTGCATGGAATTGGCCACCATGTAAAATCCTTCCAAATGGATTGTCTCAGAGTAATTTTATTTGATAAAGACAAAACGAGGTGATGCTAATCGGACTCAAGAGCTCCCTCTGCTCCACTCATTCTCTCACTCCCATTCCTCGTGCTAGGTAAAAGGGAAATTATCCAAACTGGAAATAAATTACCTGGCGCCCAAATCATAGTCGGCAGAGACGCATGAAATGTGAAAATCCCTCTACTTTCTCTCTCTCTTGTTTACACTTCTCTCTCCTATATCCTCTCTCCCTTCCTCCATTCTATGTCCTTGCTATTACCAATGTGAAATGTAGAGACTCTTATTTGCACTGCAATCAGCCCCCTCCTCCTCCTTTCTTTGGCATGTGGACAATGTATTTCTGAAGGAATCCATCGACAGCATCGTAAATTACCTTACAAAGCTCTTCCTTTATTCAATCCAGACAGTGGCAGAGCAAACCGTAAATACATTTTTCATTCCTCCCCTCCATCGTCATTGAATTTTATGATTTCCTAGTTTCGGAAGTGAACATTACCCATTGCATAGCGTAGACTGAGTAAAAATGGGATGTTAACTTGGGAATTCTAAATGGAGGAAAACACATTTTGATGAATGGTGTCTAGCTAAAGCCATACGGTATACTAATATGGAATCCATAGGTATGTTGTTAACAGTGACAGAGCAACACAGCAAAAACTAACAAATGGTGCCCAAATTACACGTCAACCCCCCAACATACATCCCTGTATGTACGAAAGAAAAGGGACTCTGTCTGTTTGCATTTTCACAAATTTTAAATTAGTCTTTTGCCCCTCCTTCCCTCCATCCAGTATATACATAATATAGACTGAAGAACTGAAGGGTGAGGAGGGGACGGTAGTTAGCAGCATGATAAGCTCTCGCTAAATTGTAAATATTATTTAGGCTTCCTTATCTCTCATCTTTTTGTGGAAAAGGGGGAAAAGAGAAAGTCTGGAGAGAGAGAAAGTTGAGTAGAAAGAGAAAGAGGGGTCCTCAGCCTGTTCTTAAGACCAAGATCCTTGTCTCCAAGTTGGAGCACGAGAAGCAAAGAGCAACTCATACACACACACATGTACAGTACACACTACAATCTCTCATCTTATTACATATTACATAGATTGTCCTGGATTATTCAGACTATAAGTAGTGCCTAATTTATACAGGGGGAGAGAGGGAGAGGATGCTATGTACAGTCAACAGTGTGTGTATGGGTGGGTGGGTGTGTGTGTGTGGAGGAATTTATAGCGGTCTTGAGAGTTGAGGTTAAGATGAGTCACTCTATATTTGTGTGTATTATGTAAAAGGGGAAAGGAGGGAAAGAGTATTGTATGGGGACTCGCAATGTGTGTATGCAAATCTTGGACATTAGGCAGTCATTATGCTCTTTGTTGAACATACCTATAGGGACGGAGAGAAAGGGAGAGAGTGTGTGTATGTGTGTGAGAGAGAGAGAGAGAAAGTGGAGGCGAGAGTTGCGTAAATTTAGTGGCTCTGAATGCATGCATCGCTTGAGACTGCATATTAAAGTGCGTAAGAGGGAGAGAACTGAATAGTTGGACGGGCTCTCTTTCTCTCTTTGTGTGTGTGTGTGTGTGTGTATCTGGGAATGGAATGGGAAATGTAGGTGAGTAGCTCCCGGAGGTTTATGGAAAATTAAGAGCAGGCTTAACGACTGGAAAACCCTGGTGTCTAATAGGGCAGAAATTATTATTATTATTATCGTTGTTAGCCCTAATGTCCGCCTTTAATTGTTATTCTGGGGAATTGAGAGGCGGCCGTAAGTTGTGATGTAAGAGGAAGAGGAGGAGATGGATGAATGCTTTGATTCTAAATTGAGTTGAAGCCTGACTGTAGTGTGGTCTTCCATTTTTTTCCTATCCTTTTTTTCAAAAACTCATTCATTTAGTCCGAATAGAGTGGGTGTGTGTGTGTGTGAATACATGTGTGTTTAAGGGAGGGGTGTGGATTCGGGTAGAGACTTTCTACTATCGAGGGTTAATGGAGAAAGTGTCTAAATACGTACAACGGAGAATGTTTCTTCTGTTGTCATCTTGAGAAGAACAATTACGAAGCACACAAAAATCTTTACAAAAATTTGACAACAAATAAACATGGACATTGGACATGTAATCAGGGTTGGGCTGGTGTGTTTTCGGATATTGCAATTATTGTGGAATAAATTAGGGTTTCCCCATCCAAAATATATAAAGTGTATAGTATTTACAATGTCATTGCTTTTGTGCATATAGTTATTTCCCAAACTACATAGAGTGAAAGTTGTCCAGTTGTTACCATCTACAGTTATTTGGAATATGATTCCCTCTTGTCTAACGAATGGTGTAGAGAGGGAGAGGAGAAAAGGAAGAGAGGACTGGCTAAGGCTGGCGCCTACACTTACGAACAATTATAGTTAATAGTTCTGTAAATAGGAACACCAATCAATATAAAAAGAACGGAGACAAGGGGAGTACATGGGAATTGGGAGAGAAGAATTAATTCTACTCTTGTCTTCATTCTTCCAACGACCATGTATGCAATTTGACAGTTATAGTAGACAATACAGGTACACGAGTGTGTGTGTGTGTTTTGTTGTGTGTTGGAGGGAAGAGGGAGTGAGAGAGTGTAATTGTCCAACTCCAGGTCAATTATATCGTCAGTGTATTTTTGATGGATTTATTATTAATGTAGAGAAGCATAGTTAGTCATCTATAAGGAGGTAGTGTCTTTCTAATTTGACGATTGTGATTTCAATGTTTTCTCTTTGTTCCATCCTTTCTTTGTCTCATCGTCAGTGCTTTGTAGTTCAACTCAACTTTTGACTTTTCCACAATTTTTTCTCATAAATATTGAATCAAGCATGCTATACACATACAGGCAGTGTGTGTGTGTAGGTGGAACTTTCAAATGGGATCCTGTGATAACAAATTAATGGAGATGAATGTTTCAATAAAGTCAACTTTCACCTTAGCAATGAGTAAACGCAAGGATACTTTGTCAATTTGATGTCAATTTTAAAATTAAAATTCAATGACCATTAAAAACCCCCTGAACTAAATAAGTGAAAGTTTGCTCTAAAATATTGTCCGTACGTTGCAACTGTTCAAAATTCTTTCAAAAAATTCAAGTTATTTTCTTATCTCGCAGCATTCTTCAAAAAAATGTACTCTCAAAATATTTCTAAAAAACATTAAAATTTGCTGTGTGAATAAAATTGTACAACTTTCATACCGAAAACCATCCTCACACACGCACACACACAATAGTTAATTTAAATATGTGTGTGTGAGGGGGGAGGAGAAAGAAAGGTTAACCAGAGTCGATTTAATGTAGCTGAAAATTTAAATAAAGGAGCCACTAATTTCAGTCAATTTATTTAGAGAACAATTCATAAATCTTTTTTGTGGGGTGTATGTGTGCACGGAAGGGAAAAAATCACTTGCACACTTTTACAAGTATAATCAAAGATCAAAAGAGCATTGAGGGTAGAGAGAGAGAGAGAGAAAGAGGGAGATGAAAAATGAGCTAAACAACCTGTCATCCTGTATTATTTGTTGGGATGGTGATGGTGTGAAAAGGGAAAGGAGGAGGAGAAAGGTTAGATATAGAAAATTTAATACATGCTTTGATTTTACCATCGCCTTCTTCTTCTCTCTGCTTGTGCTTTAAGGTTCATTTAAGACGATGGTGGAGTGTTCTAAATAGGCTCTCTCTCTCTCCTCCTCCTGATAAATTCTCTCCTTCACACACGTACATATACACGAAGTATGAAGGAAAGAGGAGGAGGAAGTGAATGGGGAAACCTTCCAATGAAATTCACATCGCCGTCTTTGTAAAGCGGTATAAAGCGACAAAGCAATTTGATTTTCTCGCCATTTTATGACTCATAAATGTTTATTGAATGTGTAATCCTTGACTAGTGCATAGTGAGCACGGTGTGCTACTCTCTCTCTCTCTCACACACACACACACACAATCACAGACACGAGGGCTGGAGCTGAGGCTGGGGGAACAAGAAAAGAATGAATAATATAGAGCACATGTCCTCTCAAAAAAAAACGGAAAGACACGCAAACACACACGAAGGAAGAGCACAGAGCAGGGCGTATGGCTCGATTACGCTTAAGTATCTCCATGGAATGTGAACCGTAAAAGTGTTACAGAGTCAAAGGAGCTCTTCTTTCCCTCTTCCTACTCTCAAGGAGAGAAAGTAAAAAAGGAGGGGAGAAAGAGAGAGACAGTGAAAGTCGATGAAAAAAGCTGCAAGCATATTTTGAGCATGATGAAATTACCCCCCATACACTATCATCTCTCTCTTCAGGAAAATTTTTTGAGTGGGAAATCTCCATACACAGTCAGCCATTTCCTTCTTTTTGTGAACACAAGAAAATCTCTAATTTTCACCTGCCCTTTCCCCGCTCAATATTTTGAATGGGAAGAGTGGCTTAGAGACTTGAAGTTTCTTTTTGTTCCTTTCTCACATTTTTGAATTGTCAAAATAAATTGTGAGAAATACAAGAAAAGAATACTTTATTGAATGAAACCACGAACCCATCTCCAAAGATTTTATTGTCAATGAGATGGAAATTGGATTTTTGCAAACAGACTAGATTTTACACAATTGTATGCATATTTTTTAAATTAAACATTTGAAAATATAGAAAAAATGCAGTTCAAAGAATGAGGAATGTCGGAGTTCAAGTTTGAGTGTGAACTTTTGATCAAAAGATAGGCGAGAGTGAGAATGGGGGAAGGGAAAGAAAAATGTAAAATTTCCCTCGGAAATGAAATGAGGACGGAGGAATATAGAAGGGAGGAGGACGATAATATAACGCTGTGCATACGGAAGGGACTGAGAAGGGGATGAGTGGATATGGCCTGCCACATGGAACAGTGACTGTTGAATAATTTAGTGTGGAAAAATCCGGTCTATCCGTCACATTGGTGGTCCTCTGCCATCCTTTTTATGGGACAATTAAATGACAATTATATGAGAAAAAAAGGAAAAATCCGCTGTCGCTTCTCACCACACACTATACTACTGTCAAACTACACTACTCGACCAACCCACATACACCATTGGACCAGTATATGTGTGTGGAGAGAGAGAGAGAACAGACCGCCAAACCATCCGCTCCCCACTCTTTTTCCTGTATATAGGGAGAAAGGAAGAGAGTGGCTGTGTGGGGGGCTTTCACTCTCACTTGTCCTTCCATCCTCTTCTCCCCCTTGTCTTTTCATTACTGACTTCTTTATAGACATCCCCCAGCCCCTCACTCTCTCTCCCTCCATCCTATCCTCATGTCTCACAATCCAAGTTCTCAGTTTCACGGAGCTATTTAGCTCCATTTTCATTTTCTTCCTCTTCTTACTCTCCCCTACTCTCTACTCCACGTTCGTTCACAAAAGAGTACGGTGTGAACGTGGAAATTTTACCCCCCACGATGAAATAAACACGAGTTTTAAACGATTTTTTCAACCGTACGGAGCAGAATCGTGCCAACTTTCAGCTCAGTTTAAGTATTCATTTGGGTTTGAATTTTTAGGAGAATATTTCTTAGCGAGAGTTATAAAATAGTAGAACATTTTTGCAAAATTTGAAGAATTTGATTTGTGGGGAAATGTAAAACCCTGAGGGAAAATGGAGGGACATTTCTTCATGACATCCTGTATAAAACGACCCTCTCTTATGTGGTTTGTTCTGCATGTAGGGAAGGGAAGGGAAGGAGATAGTACAAAAAGTGTGGTGGGTTCATAGATTGGATAATTAACCATGAAGAAAGTTTACTACTACCCTATGCCCTCCTGCATATAATGTAGGGAGGGTTCATAGATGTATGCAATGCAGAGTTGCATACGTACATACAAAAGGACTAAATTCACATCTCTCTCTCTGTCTCTCAATTGATCCTCACATGGAACATCACAAGCAATGCTCTCTTCTTGAGGTCGTCTATGCAAGTGTGGATGTAAGCTCTGTATATGCTTGTTTACTTCTACATTAAAATCTAGCCATCTGGTCTATGCATTTCTATGTAACGCATGAGGGTATATCGAGTGGCATTGTCTCATTTCTACTAGGAATTATAGGGTATATCAAAGACAAAAAATCTAGAAATTATCAGAATTTAAGCAGTAACTGCAAAACTTTATGTCAAATTTTAATACAGTCTCAAAATAAGCTTTTAAATATAAATTGGTTTCATGACATCAAATACTTTATTAGTTTCCAACTTTTGCCTCCAAATCCGAAAATTCAAATAAAGTTGCGAATTTAGAGAAAAAGGATCAAAATTTGACTTTACATAAATTGGCCGAAACGTATATTTCCCTTTAAGTTCACATTCGTACATATGGAAAAGGTAGTTTGATTGATTGAAGGACAATGAAAGAGTGGTGAAAATACTGCTTCACCCTGTACACCCAGTAGAGTAGCTGAAAGGAGAGGTTGGGTAGGGAAAGGTGAGTTTTTGGGAGACAGCGTGAAACACCTTAACAGCCACTTAATTCCGAGTTTATGGACCCCTTAGTCTGCTCTTTAAGTTGGGAAAAGGAATAATTTTTCCGTGCATCTTCGATCATGTGACAAACTACTCTGTTGAGAGAAGGGAAGGCACACACCCAAAAAAAGGGAAAGATTGGAACGGTGAAAAAAAAGTAAAAAGAAAGAAAAACGGAGAGAAAGTAAATCGGAATCCCGTCTCAATCTCAATCTTTCCACGTATGTATGTATGTACTACCTATGTACAAAGTTGACTTGATTCTGTGTGCACATCTCTGGACACATCTCCTCCGTGCCTCGTTCCAAACTCAAACTTTTCGAATAATTTTGAACTCCAAGGAAATATTGGTTATGTTTAAGGAACAGCTTTCCTATATCTCTCTCTGTTCTTTCCTCTCTCTCTCTCTCTCTCTCTCTCACCTTCAAAAATGACCGGATGGGGAACAGAAACCAAGAAATATCCCGAGATTGAACAGGATACTATTTTTTATTGACTAGTCTTCTTTTTTATTTTCAAAAAAGCAAAAGTTTTATGGCATTTTAAAATTTTGATCTCTTCCTTCCCATTCCCCCATCACACCTACAAATTTTGGCTACTCTCAATTCTCGTTCAAATGTCTCCGTAACAAAATCCTCCCCTTAACTTCCCAAGAAAATATTCATTGGGATTTGATGGGATTTTTTGTGAAAACACAATTTCATGAGATTCAATGAAAACTTCAAATATCAGTATCACTTTTTGTCCCCTTCAAAATGTTCTTTTGTATGATCTATTTTTTCACATTGAGCAATAAAAGTGTACATTTTCTTTTCGAAAAGGAGTCACACAAAATGGAGCGTGAAATTAAAATACAAGGAAATAGGATTCTGGCTCCAGCATTAAAATATTTTGCATCACAATTATAATACAATCTCGTTCACAGGGTTCTAATAAAGAAAGTGAAGCTCAAAAACGGGACAGACAAAGAAGATAAAGGGTACATCTGTTCATAATAAAGAATAGGAAAACAAATAAAGGTTCCACACACACACATACACACGCACAAAGTTTTCCTTGTGTATTGTTCCTCTCCTTGTTATAGGAAGTAATAAAGCACGGGTTAGTAGATCGTTTCAGCTCGACTAAATCTGTATTGGTTTGTACATTGTAGTTAGGAGGAAAGAGAGACGTCGGTGGAAAAAGGGAGCATCCCTTTCTCCATCCCCAATTCTTGTTCTTCTGTACATTTGAGTGGAGAAGAGAGAGTGTGTATATGCCACATCCACACACGCACACATAAAAGTGGATGAGAATGTAGACGGAGAAAGTGGAAATGAAAATAAGAGTTGAAGGCTGGGTTGGCTTGACTTGACTTGCTGGCAGGGTATGGTACTCCTAGAATGAATGAGAGAGAGAGAAAGCGTGTGTGTGTGCATACACAAGATCTTTCCTCTTGTGAAGGAAAAAGCATGTTAGAAATGAATCTAGCTTTCTCTCATTTTCTACGTGTATTGCATTATTAGGTAGACGGATTGACTTTCCACTATCTCTCTCTCTGTGTCTGGATTTGAGCTTCTGGCTTTCCGTCTGTGATGCTATGCAGGCGGGAGGAGGAGGAAAGAGCGAAGGGGCTTGAGATGAGTACAGATGTGAAATACAATCGGAAATATAACCATCCTCCTCAATGGCTTCAGTCCCAAAGTCTGAATCAATAATAAAGCTCCACTTGTCCTAGTTAAGAGAAGAGCAATTTTTTTTGGAAAATCTTGTCTTTCTCTCTCTCTCTCTCTCGGAAAAATTGGGTGTGTGTGATTTGTGAAAACTCAATCCTTCATGATCATCACGGAGTGTGTGTCGTGGATTGGGAGAGGGGAAAACAATAGGGGAAAATATTTATGTGGGTTAGACTGAGATATAGATTGATTGTACTTTTAGTAGGTGTTCACCTCCTCTGCTCTATTGAGGAGGAGAACGAATATATGTTATGATCCCCTTTTTGGAGTCTATTACTGAATGATGGAGTTTTAGGGAGAAGAATCTTCTTTCCCTTCTATGAGTGTAACATGGAAAGAGTATGTTTGTGCGTCTGTACTTGGAGGGGGAGGTGGACGAGAGTGCATTCTACTATATGGAAAGAGAGTAGAAAGGGAGTTGGAGAAAGTATAAAGAAAATTGAAACATGACTATAAATAGTGGAAAGGATCCTCTAGAAGAGTGGGATGGTTATGACTAGAAGTGTAACAAGTAACATGGAGAAATCGCCAAAGGAAGGGTCTGAGATGAAAGCTCGGGAGAGTGTCTGTGTGTGCGTGTGTGTGTGTGAGAATGGGAGAGGGAATTTGATATGGTTTTTAGTGTAGAGGGTGGTTATGTATTTGAGATAAGAATTTAATGTGGAGAGGATGAGAGATGAGAAACAGACGATTTTTGGTGTGTGTGTGCGAGAGAGAGAGAGAAAGAGGGAGATGGATGGAAATGGATATGTAAGATAGTATGCTATATGTCTGGAGGATGGAAGGTAGACATGGGAATGATGGGTTGGTGGTGAGGAGAAAGTAAACGGGAATCAGATGAGATCAGATGAGGTTTCCGTCTCGTGGGCCGAGAAGAAGGAGGAGGGAGGGTGAAGATGAAGATAGAAGAAGAGAAGAGAAGATTGGAGGAGGAGGGAAATCAAACAGAATTTTATATCAATCAAAAAGCCTCACAAAAAAGAGTGATAGACCATAGACACTGAATGATAATTAAAGAGGCTTTTAACCTAAGGTCTTTTATCTCATCTTTTCTCTGAACGCTCCCCTCCTTCACTCCTACACACCCACACAATCTGCCACCTTCACTGCGGACTGTCCCTGATCTTTGGCTTTTCCTTTTTTTCTTCATGGTCCCTCCACTCACAATCTATGATGGAAGATGGAATTCTCCATCTTCTTTCCAGTCCTCCTCCTTCCTATCGTAACTTTCTCTCCTCCTCCCCTTCCACGCCTTTCCCATGAGTGATGATTTTGAGAATTTTTATGTACAACAAAATTTGGAAACCTTTATCATGTTTTTTGGGAAATATTTTATGAATATATTAGCCCAATTTTTGTTCTAATCCTTCATTCTCCCTACAATTATGTATTTGTATAATTATCCAGTTGCCATTTTTATAAATCCACCAACTCTGACCTTATTTTCAAAGCATTTTTCTATTTCTTTTTTATTCACCTTTAACTGAGGTGACAAGTGAAAACCATGTCCAGGTTTAATCAGATTATCCTAATCTACAGCTTTCAAAAAATAATGGAGTAGTCACTTTGAACCATCAAAAAAATTGGATTTGTGACAAAGAAAAAAATTCTGATTCTTGTTTAGATAGGGAACAACATTGAAAGTATGATTCTAATCGACTTTCCCCTCCTTTCTCCACAATATGCAGGGAAGGTAGAAGGAGGGTGTGTAGAAATACGCACATTTTTTCACATAGAAAAATTCCTCCCGTCCACCACTGTGTATGCGTGTGTGTTTGGATAGTGCCATTTGCATTCATGCAAAGGTCACCCTGTCTGTCATCTTGCTTCCGCTCTTCATTCATCTTGTCCCTCTGATGTATTTTCAATCGACGACAACGCCACTAAAAGATTTTTTTTGTTTGTGCGATTGTAAGTGTGTCTGGTGGGAGGGAGGGGAAATTTCTTTGTCGCACAAAGTGTCGTGTGTTGGATGCGTGTGTACAAAGACACACTGACTCTGTAACTTTGTTACCTTTCCCCTCATCTTCCCTCCCTCCCTCCACACACACACACATAGATACACACCGTGTAAGGACTTCAATGGTGGAAGAAAGGAAGAAATGTGGCGAGAGAGAAGGAGGGACCTTATGAAGTAGAACGTTTTTGGGTTCTTGCATATATGATTTTTCCATTTCCTCAAATGGCATCTGGATCCACTATATTGATCTCTCGAAAATGTCTTTTTAATGGCATTTTTGGGGTCATTTTCCCTCCGTCTCTCTCTCTCTCTCTTTCTCCACGTTTGCCCAGCTCTCTCACATGGCAATTCTCTAACTCGACTCAATCATTTTTTTCTTTTCTTCACTCTCTTTGACCCTCCAACTCTTCTAAATATAAGTCGCTTGTACGAAAAAAGGTAGTTCATTTTGTCTCCTTCCGTACAGTCTTCTTTAACCATTTCCCCCTTGTAGGTTTTTTACACCTTTCCCAAATTTGGCAACTTTGTTCCACATCCAATTCTTATTCTTATAATAAATTTTCTTTCTCCTACTTTCACCCTGCTTGAAATCAAAGTATCAAACTTGGGTCAACAAAATATTCCTTTTTAAACTGTACTGTACAAAACAATTCTTTGAAGTTTTTTTACTTTCCATTTTTTTCAAGAGAAAGTCAAAGGTTATGGGGAAATAAGTGGTGCAAATTTTGAGACAAGGTACAAACAAATTACTTGTTGAAAATTGGTAGGAGAAATGTGTTTGGAAGAATTACATTATTGAAGACACGTTCGGTGACTGACAAACGGGCAGGGGAGACGTGTCATTCCATTTATTTTGTTAATAAAAAACTGATGGGCCCTTCTTGAAGGTGCAGGGAAAAACAATGGGCCCACTAACGACCTGCTAGATTCCTGACTCCCCTTTAATGCTAGGAAGACGCAGAGAGAAAGCAGAGACATGTGGAAGGGAATGGTACACTGACATTCAAATGCAGTTTTTCTTACATGTATAAGAGAAAGGGGGAAGGGAGAAAACGAGTTAGGGAATAAAATGTAGGAAAGATCGATGTGGTGACATATAAAAAACCTTGGTTTGTCTTTGTGGTGACTGAGACTCCATTTACATATGTAGTTAAGGGATCACCTTGTTTCAGCCGAAACACTCACTTGATTCACTTTCTCTCCCTCCATATTTTTCTTTCTAGTCTTTGAATGCAATTGCCTTTCTCCTCCTTTCATCCCACACTCCGTTTCCTTTCATGGATTTCCTGTCGACTGTAACATGAACCTCTCTCTAGCTCCCCAACCCTTTCTTAACCTCCCCTTTCTCTACTTTCCCTGCATAAAATGACTATCCTGAGCACAATGACCTTCCACAAAGAATGTCTATTATACATATGAATTTTCAAGGTTAATTGACAAATTAATTGCATTTTTTTGTCATTTGACATTTTCATTAAATTGGGTGGAATTTTATCAAGAATTTTTTAATTACATTTTTATGTATGAATTCACAGGGCGAAGAATTGAAGCACAATGTTGGGAATGTCATCATGAGCAATCAAAGTCTGGTTCTACAAGGGATCAGTCGAAAACAAGCAGGAAATTATACATGCATTGCAACCAATTTTGAAGGAAGTTCCCAATCCAACCCTGTCCATCTGAGTGTCATGTGTGAGTCATTTTGTATTTTTCTATATGAAAAGCATGAAATTTTGTAATTCCTTTCTGAGATCACGAGTCAAGGTCACAGTTCGGACCAATTAGTAGCTCGTAGTGAAAGTCCACGGTACTTCTATTCCTTCTCTTTCGTGTATGTGTGCCATGAGTTTTGAAAAGGGAGAGCAAACCGTGATTTTCATTTCATTTCATTGCCTTTATTAACGTGTTAAGAACAAGTCGCAATCGCGAAGATTGTTTACCACCCCGTGAACACGGACGATAATGAAAATCTAGCCAAAGATGACAAGAGGCATAGATTTATAAAAAAAAACAAATCTGGCTAAGTTGTTGGTGCACAGATTTTAAAAAAATTTATAACCGGCCATTGATGGAAAGGCACGGTAAAAAAATCAAAAAAGAGAAAAAAAATCAAAATTGATTAGGATTTTGCAAGGATCTGTACTCAAATTAGCATTCATTGCACATGGACGACAATGTCAGACTCGTGAGAGTGAGGAGAGATCCAAATGAAAAGGATATCAACACTTTAGTCTAATTACATTTTCTTTTCTTGGAATTAAATAAAAGTCAATTATCTATTTCATTTTATCTGTACAGCAAAGTTATTCAAATTTTTTAATATTTAAAATAGAAAGGATTGCAATTCATTTGGATTCCCGAATTTCGTGAAAATTTATTAATTTACAAATACATGTATATTTGAAATGGTAGATGCTCCTGTGTGCATCGGAACGGGTGTGACCGTTGGAGCGTCCAAAGGTGAAAGCATTGCCTTGCGGTGTGCTGTTGAGGCAAACCCGACGGGTAAATGACAAATATTTGGTGTGAATAGTTAATTTTTTAAACCTTGATAAATTAATCTAATAATTATTTTGAACAGCCTTTAGATTTGAGTGGGAGTTCCATGGAACGGGAGATAATGTGGATGTAGTTCCTGATGGGAAAACTGTCTCTCAGGGAGACCTCAGCCGGTTAGTGACTACATTAAAACTGCTATGTGCTTTAAAATTTCAAAAATGATGACGTCATCTAATGTAATGTCTTGCTTAGTAATAATTCAGAATAATTGGATCTTCAACAGATTTTTCTACGTTCCTCAAACCGACTCTGAATTTGGTAGTTTCTTGTGTTGGGCAAGCAACGAAATTGGAAGACAAATCACACCTTGTCTATTCACCGTGATGGCTGCAGGTACGTTCCGTTTTTTTAAATTCATGCAAAAATGTGATAAGAAGATTCTGCCTCCGTCAATTGAATTGAACGCAATGCTTTTTGTATGGAATCCAAATTTTGGTTCTGCTTTTTACTGTCAAGTAGTGCTCCGATCGGAACCGGAACATTCCGATTCCGAACCACAATATTCCAAAAATAAAAAATCCATTTTTTCTTTAACCATAAACCATAATACAATCGGACAGTACGTGAAACATTGCATTGTTTACTTGCTTGTGTGTGTGTGTGTGTCAAAGTAGAACATTATTCTTCACACACAGCTGGATCTGGAAACCTTTCGTTGCTTTCATTGTCCCTTCATTTCCAAGAAATAAGCCTCAGGTTCTTGACTGTACATATAATACAAAACTTTGTATTACAAAGTCAATAGTATTGTACATAGACTATAGTACTTACGCCTACTACATTCCCTCTAATTGTACGGGGGCTTTCCATTTACTTAGCATACTAAACCCATCATTGAGTTTCGGAACCGGAACGGAACCGGATCGGTTCGGAATGCGACTCGTTCCGAAAAAGTCGGTTCGGAACAGAAGGCTTCGGAATCGGAATCGGCTCGGAATGGACGAAATTCCGGACCGTTCCGAACCGATCGGAGCACTACTGTCAAGGTTAAAAATTCATTTTATAAATCTTCTGCCTATCAAACTTCATTTTTTGGCGATTCAGGTAAATCAACATTTGAAACTTGTGCCGAGTGGATTGTCATTTTGAAAACAGTTTGAAAAACGTGCTTTTTTGACAAAAATTAACCACCCACACAGTCTGACCAAAAATGTAGAGAGAGAGACACTTAGAAAATCGATGGAGCAACGCGTTGTTTGAAGGATTCTAAATTTAATTTCGAGTAGGTAATTAGAGTAGATTACAAATGTGACTCTCCCCTCCTTCTTCCCGTCTCTTCTCTAATATTCAAATTTTGAAGCCTTGTAGAGGCCTTTTAATTAATTTTAACGCACATCTCTCTCTCTCTCTCTCTCCTCTACTTCCTTCATAATTTCAAATATTAATATTAACGCAGGGGAAAGAAGCAGAATGGCACAGTCAGTCGATCAATAATTATTGTACATATTCACACTCATTACGTCTAATGTTTGTCCATTCTGACTACATGTAATTCGCTACACGTGCATTTCCTTTCCCAGTGAAGAATCTTCATCATGCTTTCACTCAAACTTTTTACAGTTCGACGCTTTTATCAAAGTTTTTCACTGGTTTTAAAAATTCAAAATTGTTGCTCAATTTTCTTCTTATCTATACAAAAACCTTCTAAAATTTTCATGGCCAGCAGCCAATGAATTGAACAAGTAATTAAAGGAGAGATGACTATTAAAATTTAAATAGTATTTAAATAGTCCTATCTCTCCCTGAACAATAAAGTTGAGAGAAAGGAGTGGAGAAAGCGGCGAAGAAGTCAAGTGGAGTTTTTGAGCAACTTTCTATAGATGTAAAAAGGAGGGAGAGTGAAATGTGTACGTAAAGACCAAATTCAACCCAAAATGTCTCTATCTAAAGTGTTTGTCAGCGTGTGTATGTGTGTGCGTGTGTGTGTATGGTAAATATTTAACTACTCCAGTTTCATTGAAGCCTGAATCGCACTTGAGTGCCTTCAACCAGCTCAAGTTAGGATGCTCAAGTTAGGAAGAGAGAAAGCGATGAGGAGGTTGAGTTGAAAATTACGTATTTTGAATAGAGATCTAGAGTCTTTATTTTCAAAGTCTCTCTCTCTCTCTCTTCCTTTATCGTAGATACAGAGAAAGGGGGGCTCCAATGGAAAAAGATAATGAATTATTATTCAACTACACTAGAGTCACAGGCAAGAGTCTCTTGTTGCTGGGGATCAATATAGTCCCGGTCGACCAGATTGGAATTTGAGGACTTTTACTTTAAAGCCTCCCTCAAGATTCCTCATGTGAAAGTTTTTAATCCTTCCTCCCCTCCTATCTCGCTTTCATTCAAACATGAAAAGTTAATGTGGTTTTTTTTTATAAATCACAAATAAAATTTTAAAAGTGACGTTTTGAAAATGAGGCGCTGGCAGAATCAATAAAAGTCTGGTTTATTAATATACGAAGTACAAAATGGTCGAATGTAATGGATGGGAATTAATTTGTACAGTGAAACCGCATATCCTTGAAAATTGTACTGTGGTAACCAACCAAACGATGATGAAGATCGAGTGTAGTTCAAACCGAGAACTCCCAGTCCCCGTCGACACTCCCCTATTTCGAATTATGAATGAAGACAATGCTCAGGACCCCACGTCCTTCCCTGAATATTATATCCTTGAAGTTTGGGATCTCAAAAATCGTTCGCTACGTCGAAATCTGAGTGCCGAAGTTCCCAATTTCACGCTCAAAGGTAAGAAACCTAGTATTTTTGCATTGATTTCTGACTGAATTTATTTCTACTCAAGATTTGATTAGTACAGGTCTGATTTTAAAAACAAAATTGTGGATATTTAATAAATAATTAAAATTATTGATGAACAGGTCTGACACCTGGCTCTTTGCTTCGGCTCATTTTGTACGCGGCCAATTCACATGGGAAATCCGATGCTGTGATCATTGAGACTCCCGTCGCTGGTGATGCCACATTTCAACAGTCAACTGGTAAGCCTTTTCATTTCTTCTATCCGATCTCATGCAACAGCTCTTCAGCTCATTGACATCTATCATCAAAAAATGCCTTTCACAACAAACCCGAGGACAAATTAGAGTTGGTTCCAAATTTTTAAATCAATAAATGACAAGTGAATCTGAGGCTCTCCACCATGACTCACTGACAGGTTTTCATTTGAATCGTGGATCAATTTCTGTGACCATTTCTTCTTGTGGAAAACTGGGCTTGGAATCAGGGTAAAGGGACAGTCACAATGACTGAAAGTCAAAAAACATCCGGAGTACTGCAGCTTCATGTTAGCTATCTCTCGTCCTGTGAGTCCTGTCATAATTCCCGGAGGACAAAAGTGAAAGTCCTTATAAGGGAATTGTGGCTGTTTTTAAATGTTATTAGATTTTTAAAGCACAATTTTTAAAACAAAATTTAATGTTGAATTGTACTTTAAAATTTCTGGTGAAAGCTCAAAATTTCTCCTAGTAGTGTAGAAAAAGATAATTTTGCTTCCTTATCAACCATCAAAATATTCCCAATGAGCTTGCAACAGGATGTAGATGAGCAATTAAAATTTAAAAGAGGAAAGCATTTGGAATTTCCCTTAGCTAAAGAAATATGTTTGAGTTTGAGCCAAAAGTCTCTTCCTTAGATCCATGGGATCAAAAACTTTATACTGTTGATGGCCACAAAAACTACGAAGAAATGAAGGGGGGATTTTTTCCTTGAGATCCGACAGCCCCTACGGAAAGGGAGAGAGAGAGGCTGTAGGAATGAGAGGGAGAAGAGTGAAAAGAGAGATAATGAATGAGTGAGGAAAAATGAATGAAGGAGTGTAAAGTGAGGGAGAATGAGAGTGAAAGAGGGGATAAATAGAAAAGAGAATAATACATTCCGCTTTTTAATAGAAAGGAAACGAGAAGAGAGTGGCATCTCTCCCCTCGTCGTAATCATCATTGTGAAGGATCTATGTGGATGTGTGCGTGTGTGTGTGTGTTCTTTCACTGAAGGGAAGTTACCCCATGAAAAAGTTTCCAATAGAAAGAAATAGAAAATAGATGAGTGGAGGAGGAAAGATGAGGGGGAAAGAAGGAAGGGATCCATTAATAGCTCTCTTTCACAATACCCTCCCTCCCTTGTCTCCTCCAAGCTTTCAGGGAAAACTATATATAATATATATAGCAGAGCAGAGAGAGGGAGATGGGGGAATGCCGCTTTACTCATTAACAGACAGCCCACTGAATATTTATATCATTGAGTGGGAGAGGGAGAGAAAGTGAGAGTTGAGCACAGATACATTTAAAGATAGGTAAGCCTTAAGAGGTTTTTTCTCCTAATTTAACTCACTCTTCCTTCTCTTTCTGGCTTCATTTTCTCCATATTGTTTTCCCCCTCTTCTCTCCCCCACTCACACACCACACAAAAGTGTGTGTGTGTAGTGTGTACACACAATAATATCTTGATGCCACGAGGCAAATGTGCCGGAGACACTTTATACAAAAAAACTTTGACTGTCTCTCTCTTTCTTCCTTCACAGACACACACAGAGTCAAAGAGGAGATGTGGTTGGAGATGGAAGGGAAGAAAGATGACGGACTTAATTTATTTCAACTTTTCCACTTCCTTCTCGATCCCTTCTATTCTCCCTCCTCCTCCTTCTCTCAAAAACTTGTCCTCCTTTTCCTATTTTTGCCTTGCTCGTCCTTCTCTCCATTCAATTTGTGTACATTTGAGTGTACTGTACAGGTTCCCTGCACTTCTGTCTTTGTATCAAAGACTATAGTAGGAGAAATATGGCATGTGTGCATCCTATTGCTTTGCAAGTGGAGACAAATGTAAGAAGGAGAGTTAGAAATTCACATGCTGCACATTTCCCATTCTTTAACCCCTTCTCTCTCTCTTCATGATCTCTTCGTCCGTCTTGCCGTCCTATCAAGTGGTGGCCATAGGAGAAATAGGAATATTATTATTATACTCTTGGAGGAACTCTGTGCAATTATTGTACGAGGGAATTTTCCTTTTGACTTTCTCCCTGTGCTCCTTGTGTGTGCATTGGGCTCTACTGTGTGGGTCTCTGGAGAAATGCTCCAAAGAGGAAAAGTCAAAGAAAGCATCGTCCTCTTTCTCCTAAGTTTCTCTTCTCTCTTTCCACTCTCCTTCTCTATAGATAGATACACACACGTACAGCCTTGAGAGAGAGGGAAAATGCGAGGACAAAGACAAAGACATAAATGCACCATAAGACAACAGAGTATAAAGATAGGCACACACACAGACACACACACACCCACCCACCCATATTACACATATTATTATAAAGACTGCAAAGTAGGCTTTCTATTTGATCCAGACACAAATGAAACTTAAGTAGCAATAAATTGTGAGCTCCCGTTTTTTTCTCTCTTTCCCTTTCTTTCTCCCGCTCTCTGTACAGTACAGTACTGCATTTGTACAGATTCGTGCGTATGTATGGGATGCGAAATTGTACCACAAAAATTTCTTTTTGTTTTTCTTTTCAAACTTTCCACTTTTCAACTGTCAGAATTTGAACTAGTTAAAAAAATAAAAAGACTTTCATGACTGAGCCTTTTTGTAGAAGGGGAGAGGTGAGTTTGCATATACAAAAAATTTACATGTTTTTATTCAATTATTGATAGTGAGTTGAAAGGTTTAGTGAGGCCCAGGGGCTGCGTTACAGGTGTTTTTTGGGAAAAAATGAAATTCATGCGAGAATAATTGAGGAAAGATGGAGGCAGAGAGAGAGGATATAAAAAAGGAATTTTTTGATGTTTCTCTCTCCTGATGAATGGCCACGGAGGATTTAATGAATTCATCATGAGGGGAGCATTAGAGAAACTGTTTTTTGTGAGGAATGTGACAGCCCTCTCACCAATCCCATCCTCATCCTTGGAATTCAGAAAAAGGGGTAAGAGGGGAGAAAGTTGGGAGACAAGGAAAAGGTAGGCTAGAGAAATTTCTCTTGGTTGGGAAAGAGGAGGAGGGGAGAGTGAAAATAGAAATGGAGAGTTAATATATGGGGAATTTTGAATAGAACGGAACATGGTAAATCCATTCAAGAAATTATTTTCATCTCGAAGGAAGTAAAGTCAAGTTTTTATGAGTCACTTGTTCCCCAGAAATTTACGAGTCTATATATTTCAACTTTAAGGATGGTAGCTCTTCCAGGGAAAGTGTGCGAAAGAGTTTGGGACCCAGCCCCCCTCCCCTTCACTCCAGACACACACACAGACATCAGCCAAAGGCAGAGGTAGATGAAAGAGAGAGCTTGACTTTTCTTGGCGCTCCATACATGTCCGGGTGTCTCTGTATGTTGAGTTGGGACTCTATAAAATTCTCCATTAACTTTTTGTACATACTTGCCATTATGGGAAGAGGAGGAGGACAGGGAAGAAAAGAGAGAAATGTGCAGTTGTGGGGCCTTGGAAACCCATTCTCGCGTCAAGTATGTGTTTGTGTGTCTTTTGGGTACATGTATAAAGTGTACAAATATAGTTTTCCAAAATTTTACTCTCTCTCTCCCGCTTTTTGTCGAAGGTAGGCAGAGCTATCTCAACACACACGATGGGCTTTATGGAATGTGTGTGTGTGTGCTTTTACATGTATATAAAGTTCCCTGCCCTGTTGCTAGACAATAATATAGTGCCCTAACCACTTGCCTTTTCATCCCTCACTTAATAATTGTTATGGTGAGAAAAGTGGGGAGGAGGCGGAGGAGGAAGAAGAAAGTGAGAGAGATGGCCGGCTAAACTCACTGGACGAATTAATGGGGACTCATTCAATGAATAAGTGCCTTCATATTAAACTTCTGCAGTATTATGCGAGGGCCAAAAGCCTGACACAATATGCCATTAAATTGAATGCCTCCATATAACATTTCCTCCTCCTCTCTTCTCTCTTTTCAAATTCTGTGGGGGAGAAAATAGGGAAAGCTTCCCATGTCTATACTTAACTTTTTGTTTTTTTAACGCACAACCACTACACACACTTTTCTCTCTCTCTACACGCATTTATGACAATATTCACACCAAAACGGGGAGAGTCTTAACTACCACAAAAAATTCCCATTTTTCTATACACATTTTAGGCTATTTTTGAACAAATGTACCTGCAAACCCCTTCTACTTTCTCCGTCCTCCTCTTTTTATGATTCAATTAGTCCACATTTCCTTCATCGTATAATGACAATTTCCTTTGTCAAACAAGCTTAACTCATCCCAACACTTTTGTTACTTTCTTAAGAGAAAGTAACATAACAATTTCCTTTTCTCTTTTGTAGTTAGATGATACAATGTAATTGACTTTAAAAAAATGCACACTTCCCATTTTCCCATTTTTTCCATTCCGAATGAGAAAGAATGAAAGGGAGAAAGTGGAGAAAGTGTCATAAATCTATCTTCTGTATATTTGTAAAATTAATTGACCTTCTTCCGTCACATTTGGCTAGTCAGGATTTTATTTATCTCACATTTCTCCCTACCATTAAATTCAAGTCCCATTGAGCATCCATTTTTACAGACACAGACACACACACACGTGTGTGCACAGGCTGTAATTTCTTTCGTATATACCCATAAAAATGCATTACAATGTTATTGCATGATGTACACAAATTTGTCGCCTTTCTCCCATTCTCTTCTTTCAAAAGGCCAAGAATTCTCAATTCTTCCTCCCACATAAGAATGAGGAAGAGACAGTAAGGGAATAGAGAGAGACAGAGAGAACTGTGAGATGGTATAGTGTGTTGTGTTGTGTTGGGGTTGAAATGAACAAGGGTAACGTCGTCTCATGTCTATTTTGTCTATTCTCCCGGTGGGACTTTATTATTTTCCCACATAAAATGAGTTTCGGATGAAGATGAAATGCATTATTATTATTATTACAGAGTTGGGCACAGTGTGCTCCAGCTATTCCAGAGTGTCAAGTTAATCATAGTATAAATCATTTCCTCCTCCTTTCCTTCCTCTCTCTCTCGGATTTACACTTCCCTCTCATCATCATGAACTGGGGAAGAAGGGAGCGCAAAAGGGAAAAAATTGTGTGTCTGCTCTTCGTGTGTGTGTGTGTGTGTGTGTGTGTGGAGCACCACAAAAGTTCATCATATGCGCATAAATGTGACGCTCAAGGACTATGACGTCCATCAACCTAAATCATTTCGTATGGAATTTTTTCCAAGCAACCAAATTTAAATTGTTTCTCCAGAAAATCCTAGCCAACAAAGCATACACACGCTTTGAAAAAGGAGGGAGTGCAGAATAGTTGCAAAAAAGAAGAAATTGTTATATTTGAAATTTGTTTTTTTTTGCGAATCAGAAGGAAAAAAATTGGGTTTTACGTCAATTCTACTGGCGCCTTGGCCATGTGTGTGTCTGTGTGGATGGTGTGTGTGTGTCATGATCTATGATATCCACACTGGAGTGCAGTCGGGTCCCACAGTACAACAAAAGGCGAAAGTCAGGAAGAGGAGGGAAGATTTTTAATTTGTTTGCGCTCTTCCCTTAAATGCCTTATCTGAGAGACGGACGAGAGAAAGGGCTAGAGAGAGAGAGAGAGGGAGACGACGGAGGGAGAAATCCTTGAGACTTGAGAAAATACTAAGTAAACCTCAAGCAAATAAAAAAAGATGCTCGAAACTCACTAAGAATAATACAATACAATAGAATAAGGGGGGAGATAGACTGGGAGGAGTGTCTGTCACACAAAAGACATTGCGCTTATTTCCTCCATTTCTGAGAATCTCCTTCTCCCGCTCTCTTTTCTCTCTCTCTCTCTCTCTCTTTCTTTCTAGATAAGTAGAGGACAGGGAATAGCGGGGGAAGAAGAGGGAAAAAGATGGAATTTTCTCCCTACTTTCTTTTTTTCCCCGTTTTTTCCGCCATATCCCACGATAATACATAAGAGAAGAAGGAGAGGGAGGAAAACAAAACATGGAGCATAGACTTTGTGTGTATGTGGGACCTCTCAGATTCAATTCCCCATCCAAAACCTCCCATTGTAGGGTGGAAAGATAGGTATATATGTGGAGAGACAAGGGGCTGTCTTTATAGGACAGAATGGGACATAATTTGTAGTCTTTTACACGAAGACTCTGCATATTGCCGAGTTGTGTGTTTACAGTCCACAGCTTCCCTCCTCTTCTCTCTCTCTCCATTCATGATTCACGGTCTTTGGTTTGGGGCTGGCGGTGGGGTGGATTCTCTCTCTCTCTCTCTGTTACTGGGACTGGCAATGCCGGGGCTATAAACACTATTAACACCGAGAAGGAACCACGGCTGGTTGCACGGTGCACTGCACTCCTTGTCTGTGTGTGTGTTGTGCAGCGACAAATATTTAGATGGCCATGAATTCTCAACGCTTTTCTTTATAAGCCTTCCCTTCACGGTGGTAGGATGGTGTGTGTGTTTGGTGGTGGTGTGTGTGGTGTGGTGGCGATAATGGTGGTCTTTCTTGTCTGTGGTTTGTCTCCCTCCTTCTCTCTCTGTCTCTGTTTGTATGTGTGTGTGTTCTCTGTGGAGAATCGTAGGGTGATAGTTTTTGAGAAATTGGAAACGCGTAGTGCAATATCCGCCATTGAATTTGGCTATACGAACCTTTGTACATAGACTGGTGTGTGTATGGATGTGTGTGTTGAGGAATAGCGGCTGCAGGGATAAACGACACACAGAATACAATAGAGCTTAGTTCTTTGTTAAGCGGAGACAGAGAAAGAGAGAGTAAAGAGAAGAAAGGCGATTTTCCCATTAAAGCTTTCTTCCTTCATTTTCTCTATAAACTTTACTCCATACTCCGTCCTCTTCCTTATTTTTGGCTCCCTCTCATCTTCCTAAATAAACCGAGAGAGACTAAAAACCAGGAGCCAGCCAGACTTTTCTCTTAAAACAAAAAAACTGAAGCCACTTGGGTTGTGGGGTGAGGAAGAGTTTTTTTGCAAAATAAAAAATTATGTCAAAGAATCTCTGTTTTAATCTACTGCTAGAAGGGATTTTGAATCGATGGGTCCGAGGTGGGTTCAAAGTACATGTATTTGCAAAATTTTGAAGGTACTCATTTGTAAAAATCAGTTTTTTCTGCATAAACTCAACATCCCATTCTTTTTTGCAGAGTAATCAAACCATTATTCAATATTTTTCAAATATTTCCACCTTTTTTCTGAAAACTCTGAAGCAATAGGAAGAAAGAGAAAGTAGTGTGTAAATTGGAAATTGTAAAGACAAATCGAGGTTGTCTATAGATATTTTTGTGAAAAAAACTAAAAAAAAAGATATTCCTTTAGTATTCCTATTGACACTTTCCCATTCTCTCTTCATAATGATGATCGTAGTTGTGTTGTGTTGGTGGTGGGGAGATTGGAAATGAAAATAAAAATGATATTTTTACAAGCACATCTACCATTCTACAATACACAGTACAGTACAAACTGTGCATATATCGTATGTACTGTGGTTCTCTCTGATCATTTATCAAAAAGAGATGAAAGAGACAATCATGGTTGTACATATCTGAGTGAGTGAAAGTGTGTGTGTGTGTGTTGTCCTTGACAAGATTCCGCAATAGAATTTTTCTTTTCTTTTTTCATATTCTCCATTTGCCAGTCGAATCTTCAAATGAATTCTCTATGACGACTTCCTTATAACTGACTACCCAGTTCCTGTAATACATAAAAATGGAAAGGCTGCTTTCTGTACAGCACAGTCCTCGCTCCCTTTGAACAAAAAAGGGGAGGGCGGAGCATATGTCCTTCTTTTCCTTTCTCTCTCTCTCTCTCTCGTCTTTCTCTCTGTAGTGGACATGAGATGATGATGAAAGAAATAAATAAAGTGGGGCTAAGGAACGAGAGAGAGAGAGACAATCCAATGATATGATGTGATGTCCCATTATTTATTTCGTTCACATACCAACTCGATCCTCTCCTCATCTTTTCTCACGTTTTTTCCCCTCCTCTTCCATTTTCTTCCTCTCCCACTCTCCCTCCTCTCCTTCGTATACATTATTTATCTCTTTATACAGCCTCGTAGTGGACTATTATGAGTTATGCTCATCCTGCCATTCAGCTGCAAATAAGATCGTCCATTTTCTCTCCTCTCTCATCTTTCCTCTATATTTTTTGTGCCTTTCTCCTTGTCTATCAGTAAAGTAATAAACTACGGTCAATGATTCAACTGCCAAACAACTCACCCTCCTCCTTTTCTTCTCACCCTCTGAAATATTGGCATGTCACTCAGGGGCATATTAGGCCTAATTTTACCTTCAATTATATGAAAGAATTCGGAAAATTTTGTATTATCCAAAAAAATATAAGCTCAGTATCCTCCTCCCCAGTGTAAAGATCTTCCTTGTGTATTATCCTTGTGGTTCCAGTCTCCTCCTCCTCCTCTTCTTCCTCATCCCAATCTAAATTCTGTCTTGTCAGCTCGACGGATCTCATAAAAGAAGATGGGAGATGGGGGGAAAGGGGAGGAGATGAGAATGGTCTCGGATTTGAATGAGATGAGACGTGGGATAGTCTAGAATATTCACTCACGTGTCAAAAAATGGAATGTGTGAGCGAGGAGGATCAGACAGCTCAAAATAGAAGGGAGTGAGGGAGGAGGTACATCAAATTTTGACTGTCAATTTTTGACATCCCGGGTTTTTCCCTCACCATGATAAATCGACTCTCAACAGGTTATCCTAATTTGGGCAATAAATATTGACTCCTCTCTTTGAAAACTTTCACCTTTCTTCCATGTGTCCCAATTTTTTACAGGGCGTTTTAAACTGATAACAAATTTAGTTTAAAAATGAATCTTGTAATTGCATCAAAAATTCGGCTTCATTTTTAAAATAATTGACATGTACAAGAAAATATATGGAGAAAGCAGAATAAACTGTCTCCGAACGAAAGAAATGAATATTTTCCACACACACACAGACGTATGCGGTTTAAGTGCATGTCCCTCCACTAAACTGTGACCAAGGAGTTTAGCTGAAGATATGAAGAATCATTGAAGCCACATGGTTCACCCTATAATCATTTGACCTCTCTTCTTTTCTTCCAATTGACACGACCATTGCATGACTCTGAGATTTCCTTCCTCTCCCTTCTGTCTTTAGTTCTTGGTTGGGAAAAAGTAGAGTGGGGAAAGTCGGGCAAGAGGGAAAGCTGGTGCAATGTGAAGATAAACTTTTTTTGCCCAGAGTGTGAAAAAAAGAAAAGGAAGGAGGGGGAAAAAATTGTGCGAAACAACAAGGACCGAAATTCATCCTGACTTCAATTCCAAACAGTCGAGAGAGAGAGAAAGAGAGAGTTTGTGCGAATGCTTATAAATATAAATGTATTGTATAGAGAAGGAGGAGGAGGAGGAAGAAGAGGGGATGTTAGATGAGCCTTCTGAACAATAGAAGGGAAAGACTTGTGGGAATTTTTATTTTGATTTTTCACATTTTGCCTATACTATAATATAGATGGGGAAGAATACAATAATGTAGACGTCACTGTGTAGCCCTCATCCAACTGCCACTGTGTGTGTGTATGTAGTGTACTGTACAACTCAGCTTTCCCCCCTCCATCTCGATTCGTTAAGAAAGATGTGGCTCTGTATTTTTTTCTCTTGAACTTTCTATTCCTCCTTCCTTCCTTTCATTTTTTTGGAGGATGAGAAAATATTGAGAACATTATTGGAGCGGCTGCTCCACCATGCTTTCTCTACTGTACCATAGTAAAAACTAGGGCAATAATAGAGAGAGAGAGACTTGAGCCGCGTATACAGTAGGAACTGTGCACATTCATTCATACATTTTTATTGGGGAGAGAAACCACCAGAGAAATATAGCACAAATCCTTTTCATGTCCTGTGAAAATTTTCTGAGAAGAAATACAATATAACCTCATATAACTTCACTGTCTGCCAGTCTGACGTTTAAAGTTAAAATGGAACATCCTTTTGATTTTTCACATCCAATCCTTCTCTTCATACATACATACAGACACACACACACGGGTGTACATCATACAGTTGTGTGTTGCTCTACGTACGTATAAATATAAATGTGTGTGGGCAAATGTAGGATTTTTATCAGAACCTCAGGACCCAGTGTGATGAAAGCCAAGGAAAATTTATTCACCCCAGAGGAGACAAAAAGAAAGAGTTCTACAAGAACTACCATACACACCCTACATACATCTCTGTAGAGAGAAAGAGGAAGAAGGGAGTCTGTTACATTTGATACAATTCTTGTTGTTTTGAGAGGAAGATGCAAAAAATTTTGAAATCTACATTTCTTCCTCACTGAAATTATTCTTGGATGTCGTGACATTTGACCTGGGATCCTTCGTCATCGTCACAGCCCCACAACTCATTCTTCCTTGTCAGATTGGTCGGATTCCTTTTTTCCATATTTGTTCTTTTTGCGGGACAGATGCTGAACATCTTTTTGCAACATATTTTTTGCTCATTGTTGAAGGGAGATTCATACAAACTCTTCAAATATTTAGACTTTTTCTAGAAAAGACAATTCGCTTTGAAGCAATTATTAACTGAAGAATTCTGTACAACAGAAATAATTGCGTCGTTGTCTCTATTTTCCTCTTTTCGCTAAATTTCTTTTTTTAGATAGAGAGAGAAAGTCCTCTGCAATCGAAATAAAAAACAGATCCACCTTTCGACAGTCTAGTGGAGAGACTAGAGATAATAGAAGTCTGTGTATCTTTCTATTGATGAGTTTCGTCCGGCGTTTGACTGATGACGGTTTATCTTGTGCCTCTTCTTCATGTTGGATTGGTGTTGGTGAGATCATGGTTCATTCCTTTCTCTCTCTCTCTCTGTTTTCTCTCTTTCTATATCTTTGGACTCGTCAGTTGAGTGCACAATTCAATGTACCACCAGTAATTGGTTTTCAACAGCCCTCACTCTCATTGTGCAAAAAAAACGGGGGGGGGGGGGG